>KN727704.1:11314-24800 GCA_000816745.1 Ancylostoma duodenale | reverse complement strand
AACAAGCCACCCAACAGGCGGCTCCTTCGAGGAGGAGGCCAGGGCCCGGCTGCCAACAAGCCACCCAACAGGCGGCTCCTTCGAGGAGGAGGCCAGGGCCCGGCTGCCAACATGGCAACCGCCAGGCGACTCCAACGAGGAGGGCGGGTTCCGGCTGCCAACAAGGCAACCGCCAGGGCACTCCAACGAGGAGAAAGCCGGGTTCCGGTTTGTTCAACCACTGAAAACGCATTTTTGAATTTATGGGGAATTTTGAATTCTCATTTGTCAAGGGAACCCCCTTGTAATACAAATGTGTTCTGTAATACAACCGACAGACGTCGGTTGTCGTCCCGAACTGGTTATGAAGAATTTTCCCATGCTGAATCACATGAGTGTACCCGTACAAGATACGATGCACGTTATTTTGGGATGTATCCGAATTGTTGTGTCAGCCGTGGCAGGCCGCGAGGCACCTTCAACGGAGGAAGAAGCTCGCCCTGCCACATGGCAACCGCCAGGCGACTCCAACGAGGAGGCCAGGATCCGGCTGCCAACAAGGCAACCACCAGGCTACTTCTACCAGGAGGAGGCCGGGTTCCGGGTTATTTTAACATTTCACTCGTTCTGGTTTTTCAAACCATAGGTTATTTGAACATTTCGTTTATTCCACTGAAAAAGACGGGTATCCGAGCAATTCGTCTAGATCTTTTAAAGCTGGTGGATTCAACTTTACTTGAACTGGGAACTGCTATGACATCGAGGATGAGTAGCGTGTCGCGTGTGCAAAGTATTACGTGGGATGCCCTGAAGACTCGTTGGGAACCCATTCCTCTCTAATCGATCGCCTGTTATAATGTGTTATGTCTCCATGCTGACCTTTGCAGACGTAAGTCATAGAGGCTGACTATGGCAGCATCTAAGGAGCACGATCGAAAAGAGGGGAGGGATAAGTGGCAAGTGGCCGACGCGGAACTGTCCGGGTTGGCCACGGGGAAAAATTGGAATGTATGCCGTGTTGGGGAATCGGATTTGGAAATGAAAATAAAAAAATATTAACTTTAATGTGAAAAATCATTATCAAAGGCTGCACCCAAGGAAAAGGCAGCACCCAGAGACCAATCAATGTACCGGAGAAAAAGTGATTGTTAATTGTAATGTCGATGGAGTGTGAACGACAAATAGCTTTTAAAAATATATGTTTAAGACCGAATATTCGAGTGTAATACATTCATTCATTCGCCTCCGGCCTACAGAAATATTCCACTGTTCGAACTACATATTCATTCATTCGGGTACTCCGAAATGTTTGGTATTCGAATTATTCACTCATTCGCATATTGTTAAAAGTGGAATATTCGAACTATTCATATTTCGAATAATTGAAATAATGCAATATTCCAACTATTCAGAAGTTCGAATATTTGAAAAATCGTCGAATATTCCCAAGTAAATAACACACGAATGCATATTTCCTTATTTGGCGACCACTACTCCTGGCTGTTCTGGAACAGCCACAGGCTAGCAGGCCTTTCCTCGTAACCAAACGCAGCCAACAAAACTAATCGCGAGTGCTGCCTTTCAAGAAATTGCTTGGAAAACAAACAGCCTGACAGTTTCTTGTGTGAAAATTTCATTCAAAGCCAAAATACACGCAAAACAAAATAAAACACGAAATAAAATGAGAAACGTTAGGTAAAAGTGAGAAATAGCCCGGACGACTCCGTGGTGCACGTATAAGGTCAACTTATCGACATAAAGCCTGCAAATATGAAACAGACAACATTGGAATGAGAGGCGCTTCTGAGCGATAGAAGCTGTGCGGAACGCTTGAGAACTGAGGAAAGAGTTGGTGTTTAGGCGATGATGTGTTCTGGAGACTTCCGGATGAAGCAGTACCAGACTGCGTGGATGTAGGCGGGAATGACGAAGAAGAACATCAAGAACAGGCTGATCACCACGTGGATGTTGCACTCGTTCGCCTGCACTGCGATGGCTGCTGGCTGAAATTTCTCGTATCAAGTTTGTCTTCAACTATGCACACTTCAAGCTTTCAGCTTCTCCAATCCTCCAAAATCACTTAAATTGATCATCTAAATATCACCAGGTTATTATTTCGTCTAATTATCTTGGTTTTTTGACCGACCAAGCATGTTTGGCACATGATTCTCTAACAATGCGAGCCGCAGATGAGGTGGTACAGAAAAAAAGCGTGGTATGTGCCATAAAGGATTCCAAAACTGTCGGAATTTCAAAGACAAGGTCATTTGAAAGAACAGTGATCCTAAATTCAGGTAATGAAATTCAATGAAAACTATCAAACAACCATTTAAAAAGTAATGATGGTTAATTCGCTCTAGAAAATTAAATGTCGCAAAACATTTGTATTACAAAGTAATCCTGGAAAAATTGTCGACACACTGTTCCAAAATGCATTACAGTGGGAAAAGGTTGAACCCTTTTTAATTAAATATAATTAAACAAGACTCCTGCTATGAGTGAATACTTAAAACACTCCTATTTAGGGTTATTCATGGGCAGATGTATATGTAGGAGAACAGATGCGCAGATACTTGCACACTAATATTGAGGTTTCCAAATATTTGTATATATTTCTAACCCTTCAAAATAAATTTATTCATTTAAATATTTTATTTGAAAATGAATTTCGCGCATAAATACTAGTCAAAGTCCAAGATTTGATACAAAGTTGAAGACAGTAGGCACAGATGTTCTCAAGATTTGGTAAGGATTTGGGTCATACTTTTTCACATTATATATGCTGCCGTAATCCTGCACTGAATGTAAGAAGCCGTGGCAGCTTTCAATCGGGAAAAAATCTATAATTCCCACTCAATTGAAGTGGATGAATTTGATAAGCAGAATTCGATGTATTGGGATAAGGAGAGTTTTGGAAGAAAATGTATTCATGTCTCTTTCCTCTTTCTTTGGGATAATTCTAGCTCAGCTGCTTATCCACCCTTCTAGTTATCTCAACTGTTACAACGTTAAAAAGCATAAGCTCAGTATTCTTATCGACACATGGACCGTGACATCAGCAAAATATGTATTTCATTTCTGCTGCTAAAACTCGTCAACTTGTACAAACTGGTAGTGGGACCACGCTTATGGGTATGGAGCATTTACGAATCCCTAGAACGGAGTGGGGGGAGGGTGGGGGAGGAGGGTGAGTCACAGAAATCAGAAACGGTAAGCTGCCTACGTAGATACCTTATTGTCCAACGCTACTGTACCAACACGCAACATTCAACTGTTGTGAAAGTGGTGCTCCAGGAGCTGCCAGGATATACCTGCAGACAGTTTTTCCCTCCCTCCCTCGATCCTAAGGCCCTCTTCCCTTTTTTACGGCTTTGTGTACCCCACCCCCAATGGTTCCGCTTCCTAGCTTTCTTTCTTTCACTCATGTGACTGATCTAACAGTTCAATGCAAGAAACTGGGTGTACGTTGATTTGATAATCTAGTAACAGAATGACGCAATACATGTGAAAAATTCGCGTTAATGGCCATTAGTTTTCGAAAAAAAATCAAAAACCAAATCAAGCAAATTCCATTTACACAGTTAATAAGGATAATTGCCCAGTACTGAGGTTAATGTACTTACGTCACCGAGAAGTTCGACATTTTCCCGTATTCTCAAAGTAAACGAGCTTTCTATCGAAAAAGCAGGTTGATTTTGTCCAGCTATCGATAGCAGTGATGCTAGTCGCAAGATTCGTCAATTTCTTCCGAGAAACTCAACCTCTTTTAACTGAAAGGGACCTTCGAGCCTACCCGGGAGCGTCCATAACTTCCGTCGCAGGGAAAATCCAGTAAGACAAACAGGGACCGCATGCATAAATGATATGACCCATGGTAACCTGCTGCCACACCCCAAATTTACCCATCGTTAGCACGGGCGCCAATACATTTACCCTGGGTAATCTCAATAATGCCTCCAGACGCGGTAGTGGTTGTCGTAGCATTTTGTACGCAATCTGGGTTAATCTAACCGAATTGATTAAAATGAGTTTAAATTGGGTGATCTTAATCATGATATCCAGTAGAAATTTGCTCAAATCTATCGAAAGAGTAGTATAGCCGCTCTAAACCAGAGTTGCGTGTGCGTCAGATAAACGCAATTCCGGCAGTTTACGCAGGTGAGCATTTTTTATAAACTAGCTCTGTAAGGTAGAGTGGAATAAGTCTTACCGGGAAAACTATGATCAAGATGACGATGAGGATTGTCTTGATGAGTTCGTCACGTCGTCGGTTGTCCACTACGAACACTTGCCCTTCTGTTTTATCGGACATTCTGGAAAGAAATTTTGATAACTTCAAGGTATAGGAAACAAACTAACAAACTTCCGAGGGTAAGCAAGAGAGGGAGCAATTGTGAAGATCAGCATCATTTCGAGAGAAAAAAAAAGGATTAATGAGTCATGGAGAATCAAGAATTGCACCGTCAGCAATAAGACATAGCAGAACTGGATGCGCGGCTGAGTCAGCTAGCCACAACCCCCCGAAATTAGATACAGCAGGACTCTTGGTGTGGGAGCTACGCATGCGTAACGCAATGCGTAGTGTGAAGCATTGGCGAGTGAAAAGTCGAGGAGCTTCTTTTTCGAAAGGAAACCCGCGCATACTGCTGCTGTATTGAGAAACCGGTTGGGAACAAGAAAATTTCGAAAGCCCATGACCTCCCGTTGAGTCGCAAGTCTCTCGCTATCGTATAGCACTTGGATGTAAGAAGTATGAATGAGATCAGAGGTATTTTCCGGAAGATGTGTAAAACAGCAGAAATATTCGGAATCAACGACGAAGTGTGAATGAGCCGGCAGCGATCGCTCGTGGATTCGCTGCGGACGTAATGATATGCTATGTGAAAGAGAAATTCAATACGTATCAACTAGAAACACTATTTGTGTGAACGGAAACTGTATTTACGCATAGGGAATGGAAGTGGCACGTGCTCACACCTGTATAGTCCCGAGATGTAGTAATGGGTAGATTCCTGCTTGTCCAACTACATCAAATCTGATTCAAAAAGACTTACTCCGCCCCAAAATCCTCGCCGAAGCGTAAGCCTCAACACATCCAAACTTATTTATTTAAACACATACAAGTTTTTATAGCCTTACTCATTCTTCCAACCACTGCTGGCCAAACTAATAGCTAAGCTAATATTGGTCCAATCGTACTAATTACTAATTGAGCAGCTGATTCCATACACATGCAGGATGAAACTACTCAAGAAACCTAGGAGCCGTGTTTTGGATGAGATTGAAAGATGCAAATCCCACGATTAAGACACACATCCTCGTACAGAACACGGTTCTTTAAAATCACTAGTTCTATACCAGCAATGGTCAGCCAAATCCATGCAAAACCCATGCATATCCATGCATAACCCATGTTTCTCCAAATCCAGTGCAAATCCGGTGCAAAACCCACGAGAAAAACCCACGATTTTCTCAACCTCATGCAGAACCCATGCACACCATTGCAAAACACGGTTTTTAGGTTTCCTGAGTAGGTAAATTCTGCTGAGCTCACGTTGGATATGCCATTGGCAAGAGAGCGAATGGAAAGCAGTCGAAAAATTTTGACTGAACTCCGTTCATAAGTCAGCCAAAATCAGGTAGCTCAAGGTCCTCCCATAGGTCCTCAACAAAATTCGATTTGGTGCTTCCTTAAACGCACTGACATGTTCCGGAGCGGAGGATGAATCAATCTTAGCCAAGGACTACAACCGAATCGAGTCATGTTATGAAAACTATGACCAATAGTGTGTTTGGTGCATATCTTATTTCATAAAATGCGTAGATCGTGAAATGAGTCTTCTCGGAAGAAGTGAGCGGGAGCGAGCTGTTCATCCGCTGGCCTTTTTGGGCTAAATCGTTACATGTATGAGCGGATAAACCACTACTTCACCGGATAAACAGCTACACTGCTGGATAAACATTCCGGGAAAAACTGCTATATTCCATCACCTTGCTTAAAGAAGAAAGAGGAAGCAGAATCGTTCTGTAAGTGATCTGGACATTTGATGTATATGTTAATATTTCAGCACTATTAATTTTATTGTCTATACATTGTATTAATATTAAATTATTACGCATGAGTACTTATGGAAATATGCGAAAAGAAACTTTCTCTTCAATTTGTGCTATGGGCGAAGATAGCACCTTTCATATGTAGCGATCCTACAAAATAGTCATCAAAAATACCACTCTGAACACCAACCAAATCCGGACAAACCTATCCGAATCGACCTATTGGACACTGAAGATCAAGGAGGGACAAACTCCCTCCCTTGCGGGTAAACGGGTATACACCAGAACGAATGCAAATTTGGCCGTGATAGAGAAGGCAGTCGCCAGACCATGGCAATCTCTGCTCTCCGTAGTGAAAGGTAAAAAGGTGCAGAGCAAGCGAAATATACATAATTTTCTGAACATAAAGACATTGCAAGAATGTAGCATCAGCAGCAACCAAGACTTCGGCTCGGCTAAGCAAAAACAGCGATAGCAATCAAAGGGTGGGTGCACCTTTCGTTGCGTTTAGTGCACTTTTCAGAAAAGCGACAAAATCCTCAGTAATTATTCAGTAGTCAGCCACTTTCTATTCAACGCAAAGCAAACTCCACTATGCTCGGAGGACGAATGAGAAAAATTTTTCTTAGAAGGAGTCGGAGAAGTTGCTGGCCATAGAAAATGACAACAAACAAACTGGTTGTTCAACAAATGTTCCAGGTTCGAAGTATGTCGATCTGCGGAAGCAGCAACCAAGTGGTAGTGATTACGATTAACACTAAGGATGAGCCGATACTTATGAACTCAGACAAGTGCTCGCGAACTGTGGAAAAAATGCCTTGAGTATAGAGTGATCTCACTTATCACCTGTATCTCAATAAGGATTGTTTCTTATGGATAAACGCCAATCATTGCGACTGTTCCTTGACTTCAACTTGCAATTCACTTCTAAGGGCACAGCTGCAGAAGTGGTTTTTGCTTTCACAGCTTCAGCCGCAGCTTCAGAAACTGTGCATCACGTGTAGTAAGAAAACCACGCGTGAAAAACCTGTCGAAATCGAAAGATACGCACGTATCATGGTAATTCCGTACAAACAGTCTCTCTCCAAGTTATGAGAGGAAGTCTCTGGAATAAAGTAGGAAAAAAGCAAAATTTAAAGTTGGGGATAGGGGACAACGAATTTACCCAAATATAGCCGAGATTTATCCCTTGACAACAACTTTCTGCGTTTAATCATGCAGTCCACATTATTGATTTTTTTCTCTGATTGTCCACTTTTGATAACTACACTACCGGCCGCGTAATCTCAAAAATTTGCGCGATTTCGCGAGAAATCGCATACTTTTCGAGATTTTCTTATAACATAGTTGAAAACCGTTTTTTTTTTCTGGAAACAAAGTATACAATGCTATTCCGTAAGGCATTCTCTCTGCGTCAACTGCTTCCCAAAAGGTCGTCTCGTTACCTTGCAATCTGCGTGACCTCATTTTTTCCTCGTACTTCCCCTGTGGCAGTCTATCATATGACCAATTAGCGCTTAATTTGCCACTGAAAACTAAACTTTCTAGGGGGAAACTTTCAATCGCCGGTATTGCTAGAAACTTAGAGATGAGATCACGAGCATCATTTTAATATCTCATTCGATGTCGAAATTCAAAAATTTCTCTTCACGTGGCAATGGACCACGAGTTGTCAATTTTTAATGATTTCTTACTGGTGAGGCCAGAAATCGAGTGATTTGTAGGCAATATCACACTCTGCAGTTTCTTTCACTTATGCGCTATGAACTGCGAAAAGAAATTACGTTGAATACGAGCTACTTTTTAAATTGTGAAGGAGAGAAAAGTTTCGAAATCTATTTAAGAGGAGCTCCACCACTTCACTCAAAAAGGGAGAAGCAGCCAGTAATGGGAGCTGTCCAAGAATGGAATGACGCTCAGTTAACTGTCAAGCACTGTTTGCAATGGAAAAGAGATGTATGTAGTTGAAGCCTTATTCCACAAATTTCAAATTAAAATTAAAAAAATCAAACTGTTGATATACAAACTGTTGGTACATTGGCTGCCAGCAAGGAGGCCTTTGATTCTTGATGTGCCTTCCGCAGAATAAAAGATCCTGAGGGTATTGCTCGCAGCATTATGAGTGCCTGAAGAAGTGCCCCAGGAATTGGCAAGGTAACAACCCAAGTCCTAACATGCCAACAGAGTGGCTCAGTCACACTTATTGTTAGCTAAACCAACAGTCGATGGGAGGATTAAATCATGATGGCCTTTTAAAAGTATCAAAAGTATGAGGCTTCAAACAGCTTTTTCTTATTTTTGTTTTAATTTCAAACTCGACTTTTAATTTATTGAGTCTGAAAAGTCTTTGGATCTACCTCATTTTTGTACAATACAGTCAACATTCCATTTCTCAATAGCTCCTGTCGCCTAGCGCTTCTTCTTCACTTGTAGGTATTCTTCTCATACAAATGTTGAAACAGTTTTTTTCTCACAATTGTAAAAATCAGCTAGCACGCAACGTAATTTTTTTGGAGGCTACACTACATAGGCGAGAGGAACTGCAGACTCGTGATCTCACCTCTAAGATTCTAGCAATACCGGCGATTGAAAGTTTCCCCCTAGAAAGTGTAGTTCTGAGTGGCAAATTAAGCGCTAACTGGTCATATGATAGACTGCCACAGGGGAAGTAGGCGGAAAAAATGAGGTCACGCAGATTGCAAAGTAACAAGACGACCATTTTTGAAGCAGTTGACGCAGATAGGTAGAGGATACCTCACGGAGTGACATTGTATTTTTTGTTTCCAGAAAAAACGGTCTTCAACTATGTTATAAGAAAATCTCGAAAAGTATGCGATTTCTCGCGAAATCGCGCAAATTTTTGAGATTACGCGGCCGCTAGTGTACCCTGATATCGATCATTCCAGTGCAATGGTGGACGCAGAAAGAAGGCGGAAGTTGGGTGTGGGGGGAAGAGAGCACGTGGGAAAAAATTGGGATCTGCGTCACACTGGGAATCCGGAAGGAAAGGTAAAAAAATTATTAATTAACATGATAAATAGCAAAAAATAGGTGGTTAAAAAATAATAATAATAACAAGCAAATAGAAACAGACCGACAAAATTACCTATTTTATGAAATAATTTCGAAAATTCAGCGACCTATTCTCGGGAAGGGAGTGCTCCTCCTTCAATAGTCTTAGAACAGTTAAGCTGGAAGGTGCACTGAGTTTTACCACACGAGGCTATGGTGCCATTCACAGGTCGCGTACAAAAGGTTAAGCAAGATCAGCCAGTAGTTGTGATCGACAAAGTTCAGCTCAGCTGGAAATTATGTACACGGAAACTGCCCATAGGATCATCACAGTAGTTCACTCGATCACCCCACGAAGCATCTTTTGAACTAGAATGTTCAAAAAGTCGAATACTTGAGCAGACATTCTGCAGTACAAGAAGTTTCGTGGAAAGGGAAGATAAAATTGTTGTTTTGATATATGAATAAAATATACTGAATAAGAAGCTGTGAAGAGAGAAAGAGGAGCATCAGGACAGAAAGGAGCCGCGAGGTGGTGGCAGCACAAATCGACCAGGCGCTCAAAAAATTCAAATCAACAGAACTGTGCAGTGAATATTCACAACAAAGAGCAATGATAGTGATGATTCGATGTTGACAAAATCGCTATAGAGTCCAATATTCCAATAATTACTTTATCAAATTTTTTCTAACATAGCCTAGTGCTTGACTGGTATGTCACTAAGTGAGAGTCCGTTGGTTTCGCTGCTTTCTCTCCAAGCAACATGAGTAAAAACAAACAAATAAATATGGACAAATAGACAGATAAGTAAATAAATCAATAGATGAACAAAATGCGAGAAGTCCTTGCGCCAAAGTGTTTAAAAACATTTTTATATGACCTAGATATTTCTCCATGGTGACAAACGCCAGCACGACGAGCGACCGAGCAAAAACAGAGTTGTAAAATTTCAAAGCGTAGATCTCTTTGAGAAACGAAGGTTAAAAGATATTCATATATAAAAGTTTCCAAGCAGCATTTCTTGGATACTACCAAAATTATATAAACCCGGACACCTGCACTACTATGTGAACAAAACACAGAATTCATTTTGATGTGAGCGCCAACCCCTCATAGAAAATATGCACGTCATTACAAGCGAAAAGTTTGCTGACACAATGCTGGGGCTGCGGAAACTTCCCATTCCAAGAATGTCATGAGTCATATCACACGTCTAAAATAGTGCTTTTCACACAAACGATTCGATTAATGACTTCAGAAGCAATACAGAGCCAAAAGAGTGAAAAAAGCGGCTTCCCACAATGAATTCCAATGGCGAATTACTTGCTGCACGTGACTGAAGTGTAAATAAACACCGCTACCCACAGCGAAAGTGAGCTGTTCTGAGTAAATAAAAGCAGAACATCAGAGCTCTATTACCAGAATGGGTCTCAAACAAAACCCCATTCATGCGTAAGCATTGACGCCCAGCACTCAGGAATTCCCTGCCTCTAAGGAGGCGAAAATTCGGAAGACCCGATAGCAGTGTTGACTCTTCGAATTGGAAAGCCTGATCAAAACAACGAGCACTGTTCTTGAATCTGCTGTACTGCTTCGGGCAAAAAGAAACATTTTGATAAGTGAACGACAATAGAAATGGGACATAAACGATTCGTAGTGTGTGCTTGTTTCGGACCAGTTCGGCATTGAGCGAGAATTCAATTATTTTTGGTTTTCAATTCAATTGTTAATGACAAAGCTTTAGATTGGGTTTGTAGATGGGAGCAGTAACGTGGCTATTAAAATAACCTCTTAAAATTCAGGGTGAGTTAGAAGAGGTGGTAAACGAGTTGAAAAATTGGTTTGTTTTTCATGTACGAGGACACTTGTAGGGCAGCTCACCTTATCGCTGGGATGGGTTGACACAGCGCATCCCTTCGCCCCAGTTTTGGTAGAGTGGCTGTAGTAACTCAGACAATAACACCGGGTGAAGAGGAATTTACCGGGTGACCCCTGCGCGCTGCCCTCGGTGATCCGAATTCCTTTAGGCCGCCCGGTAGAGGGCCAGTCTCAAAAATGGGGTCTCTGGGATGACCTGATCCGCATAAAAATTTTCTCTGCTCATCCATTGTTATTGCCTGAGAACCTTCCTTATTTATTCATAAAAATTCTATAAGGATTGCAAATCCGTTTTTTTTTTCCACGAGCCTTTTGTTCCAGTGGAAGTGACTGGACGCAGCCTGCCTGAGAGTGAAACTCAGAAGCTGAGAGAAGGGCACATTCATATGTACGGTACAAATAAAAAAATACAAAATAAAATACAAAATACGGCCAAAATTATATAGCCTTTTACAGTCTTCTCCACTTTCCTCATAACTTCATTTAGATTAAAGTTTCGGAGCTCAAATTTCCATGAATGTTGTGGAGATGTATATGAATTTTTATGAATGTTTGTTTATAAAGGTTAAAACCTGGCATTACTGTATGTGTACGAAACCTTTGATAAACCTGAACCTTAGAATTTTAACGAAATTTGGAAGACAAGAGGGCCGAAATCATATAACTGCTGAAAAAAATCATCATCACCCAACTCCTTCTACTCTCACAAAGTAATCACGAATCTTTAAAGCGAATTCAAGACTGGCTGAAAGAAAGGCATGTTCCAGAAACACATGCAAAAATCACGGTGGCTCGTCAAGGAGGGGCCTACTGCAACTTTGACACCGGGTACTCAGGTACAGGTGATGCTGTCGTGAATACTGTGGAATATTAAGGGATCAGCCCGACTGGAGATGCTGAATTGTTGACAAATGACTACGACAGGATGCAAGTAACATTTAGGTTGCGTGGACCAGCCACTAAACCGCCACCATGTCAAAATAATGACTGCGAAAAATCCTCCAAAGTGAAATGCATCCATCCGCACGTCGAAAAAATTACTCGACAGAAATTCGAGAAAGAAAAATGTGAAGCTTCGCCTCACCCGCCATATAAAGCAGAGTTGGCAGTATTCAACTACCGTTTGCATCCATCAATCAAGCTTTTCTTGCTGTGATATGTATAGGGCAGAAACTGCGCGAGGGCCAAAACTTGGATGAGCCGTTATTTCGGCTCATTGCGCAATGACAATCCTGTGGCAGAGCACTCGCTCACTGCGTGCAAGGCGGAACAGAGTCATTCCTACTAAATCTGGATGTAATTTAATTAATTTAAAGTGAGGCGTTGTACAGTCATATGTGTTGTCATAATGACAATAAGTTTTACTTTACATGAGAAAAAAAAACGCGCAAGAAAACTTACTACTCTAATAATGGAAAGCCAAGGGCTACCGATAACGTTATCGAGAAACTGATTAAAGCTAACAAAATATGCCGAGAAATGAATTTGTGGGCAGTTGAAACATATATCAGAATAGAGTTCTTCAGACATTAACGCAAGCGCACACCAGAAATACAATAGAGCCTTGTTTGCATCAAGGCCAATCTGGGACGGAATCGGATGCTCATAATAGCTCAGCCTCTTTTCTAATGTCTCCTGAAGGTTGAATTGAAACGACGTCCATGGAAGACGAAAATGCAGGGGAGAAATATCTACAGTTGTTCCTAGTAAACAGACTCCTTGTCTGCACACTCATCTCACCCGCACATTGCCTTGTTTCAGCGACATTTCACTTCTTTGTGCTTCAGAAGTGCCCCATGTGTGTATTTTAGCTGCCAGATGCTATGGAAAACTCCTAATTTTGCAGCCAAAGCTTGGATAGACACAGCTGCAGCAGAATCACGGCACAGATCACCACTTGCTTCAATTTCTTCAATGGTCCGTGACCTCAAAAACGTGTGCAACTGGCGCCTCTTCTTTCTGGGCTAGTATTCATGAACGCATAGCCAACTGAGACCAGGCTAGCAAACAAATTTTCACTTCCTGCGTTTCCCAGCATTACATAGTCCATACAGTAACCAATCACGCCAACCAGAGATTGGCTTGCTTAGTTATCTTTTCATGGATCCCACCCTGAAGTGATATTTATTTACTGATATTTGCTCCAAATGTTTCTACTCTTGACAACAACGGAAGAATGATTACAGCAAACGAGGAGAGGGTGGCAGCAAGTAGGGCGGAGGCGGAGATGCCCACAGCTTTTGACCTCGGCTGTTCGGTCAGAGCTTGTGCTGCAAAGTATCAGAGTAGGCAATTGTATACGTGAATGCCACGTGAACATGATTCGCAACATCAGAGAAGTTTGTAGGAAACGCGTTTGACAAAAATCAGTGGCGGACGCAGGGGGAGGGGCGCCCCCCCACGAGAATGGGTCGCCAAATTTTCGAAATTACTTTACAATACAAATAAAAGCCTTGTATTAGTTTATTTTGTTTATTTTTATTATTATTTTAATATAGTTTTTATTTATTATTTATTATTGTAATTATTATTTTCATTGATTTTATTTTCCGTTTGGGTCCC
>KN727703.1:0-24175 GCA_000816745.1 Ancylostoma duodenale | reverse complement strand
TCCCAGCCCAGGTGTTGCCTGGTCACTTTCTGGGTGGTGCCTGGCCAGTTTCCCGATGATGCCTGAACAGGTTCCGAGTGTTCATGGTTGCGTGATCAGATTGCGGGCCTGAATTTCTTTGAGAGTTTCCGGTTGTTACCTGGGCTGGGATTCATGAAACGTTAACCACGCCAGCCATGGGCTAGCTAGGGTGGTTAGCGTGGTTTTTTGATTCATGACGCGGGCTAGCCCAAACCTTGGCTTGGCTAGCCAAACCAAGCTAGCCCTCGCGGCTAGCCTAGCCAAACCCGTGGTTTGCGCTGCAGAAGCCGTGTAAACATGGTACGTGAGTGCAAAAAAACTCCTTTACCGTATGAAACAAATGCAAAACTGTCCAAAATAACAGGTGTGTTCAATGTATGTTCTGCACAAATTTAAGCTAAGCATGCCATCTTTCGCTTCCTGTGCATACAAAATCCCTACAAATATGCGCATTTTCTGCGGTTTTTTCTATTTCCAGATTTTCTTCCAATCGACGAGGCTGCCACACGAGAAAGACGGGCAGTCTTTATTTACTGGTCACCGGCAATCTCTAGAAATTACTATTATGCTCGAAATTATGCTTTTTGTTTTGACCCGGTCCATGTTTTCCTCATCAAATCAATGACGTCCCCTCCTAATTCAGAACTATGGCGTTTCGCTCACATACTTTCCTTATTCAAACGGCAGTTTTAGGATAAGATGAACTTATGGGAAATTGACCTGGAAAGAAGTGTAAAACTATACACCTGCATGCATTTATTTCGAATAAATACAACTTATAATGAGGATAATCCAAGGTCCTGTTGATGTGTTGTGGGCAAGGCTGGCTGCTAGAAATCGAATAAGGTCAGTTTTTACGGTGTTTTCAATGGTTTTTCTTCGCTTGTTTTGAATCAATTAATTGTAAAAGTTTGTATTCTCCATTTGCTACAACATGCGTTTGTTATTTTCATCATCCCATTGTGATTTCACTCTTTTCAATGCAGGTGTTTAAAGCATGGTTTAATTTTGTCCTTGAAAACGGTTCTTTTTGTTATCACTCGCTTCTGGGTACACATCGACTATTTTACTGGACTCAGAAACAAGCCGGGGTTCTTTTTTCCATTTTGCAGTTTTCGAAAGGCACACGCCTCATTTGTCGACAACGGTGAGTCCCTAATTGAGTGGCTATTTGTTGGAAACACTTATTTTTCAAAGTTATTGTTTGTTTCACTTAATAGGTCTTTACTCGTCTGCTTTGAAAGAAAGAAAGAGAGAGAACTAAACCAGTCGGGTAGAGACCGAGTAAATTAGAACAAATCATAAATCGAGACAAAAATAAGTGTTTCCGACTACTAACCATTCAATTTGGAACTCACCGTTGTCGACAAATGGCACGAAGCCTTCACGAAACCTACAGAAGAGAAAAAAAACAACGGAAAGAACCACCCGCCTCTCCTCTGGTAATCGAAGTGGATCCAGAAGCGAATGGCAACGAAAAGAAAAAGATGTTCAAAAGACAAATAACACCACTCGTTAAAGACCCGCATTTGAAAAAATAAAATTACAATGGAATGACAAAGAAAAAAGCAACAACCGTAGACTAGAAAAGAAGAATACAAGCGTCCATAATTAATTCTTGTAAAAAAAGTGAGGAAAACCCATAAGAAACACCGCGAAAACTCACCTGATTCGAATTGTGCGCACCTTGGTGTTGGAAGCTGCCCTGAGGGCATTGATCCTCTCCATCGCTGGGATGCGTCGAGCGTTCGCAAACACTGACACATTCGCAATCGCTTACCAGAATTCTTTCCTTCTCCTAGCGGCCACTGTAACGAGTTGTGTACGTAGGCACACGCAGAACAGCATGGGCTAGCCAACCGCACGCCTAATTGGTTCATGAATCACCCCGCACGCTAGCCCACGGCTAGGCTTCGCGGTTGGCTAGCCCAAACTGCGGCTAGGGTTTGCGGGCAGTTTCATGAATCCCAGCCCTGACCAGTTTGCGGCCAGGCAAGCACGTCTGCTGGCTAGGCAACAAGACCCATAAAATGTTTAGGCGTCGTACTTCAGAGTACGGGGTCTTTTCTACAGTACATCTCCCAAGAAAGAGAGGATGAGCTAGAAGGAAGAAATTTGGTTTTCGTACTATTCCATCACTCTTTTTTTCCATTTCCCTTCCTTTCCGAACTCCATTTGAAGGTATTTTAGCGAATGCAAAAATAAAAGCTGAGAAGGTGCTTGTTTTCAGGAAAGAGTTATTGTGCTATGCTTCGCACAGTTCTCGAAATACTTTCAAAGTTTTTTTAAATGGAAAAACCCCTTGCAGCGGAACAGCGCTGAGCCCTAGAAATTCCGCATTGCAAAACATAAGGGATTTTTTAACTCAGGCAATAGTAGGGATTTAAGAGCTCTTTAATAATTGCTAGAGCTTAAGCGGAATTAGACAACTCAAGATTTATGCGGCGTTTTTTTTTTATCGTCAGGTTCAAGAATTCAGAGGAAAGATTCGGATGATGTTGTGCTTCATAATAGACTTCCCCCACTCGTCGTTTTCTGTTTTTGGTACTATTGACCACTGCCTTATCATCTTCTCGCCCGATAGCAACTGCAGCTGATTATACCGTCACGCACGTCTCGACAACATTTAGCCAACTCTCCTTCTCTGCTTCGACCCAAAATTGACGTCTTCAACCTTAGACAGTCATTGGCGAGGTATGCTTCGCAAGCAGCAAATTACCTCCACGTAGCTGGTCTTCCATGTATGTAGGTAGTGCCTAAACCTCTCAGAATAGCTTTAGCTCACAAATTAAGTAGGCATTTCTTCGTTGAAAGCTCGTCATTTTCATTTGTGATCCAGATTGCCTTTCCTGAAGCGGATGGAGCCACAGCATTTTACCTGTTTGGAAAAATAGCTGGTTTATTTTTCAAGAGAAGCGCACTTTATTGAAGCTCTTCTACCTGTAAAGAATCGTCAGAGCGTCTTTGGGTTGTTGTTTTTTCTGCTGATAACGAATGCCATGGATGTCCCAACCGTCGAGATCCTCGCAGAAAATTCAATGTTTTCCATTCAGACCATTTTTTGAAGAATTAACAAAATTATCACAGTAGAAACGAGTTAGAATATGTACATCTCATTTAGTAGGTTTTTATCTCACCAGGATTGACAGCTTTATTCTTCCTTGTTTTTATTCTTCACAATGCTTCAGATAGCGAAATTTTTGCATGGGATCAAACTCGTTTGCAACTTGATGAAAGCATGAAACACTTTGGTGTAACCAGCGCACGTCGTTTGCTGCAAGGATCAAAATCAAAGTTTGTCGATGTGAGCATATCATCTAGAAATTCCTTAGCTGCACGTTCAGAAACTGTTGAATCCAATCAGAGCAAAACGGTCAGAAAGCACTGCTCTATTCTACCCTTTCTAAACTTTGATTTCACCACACTTTTCTGTGAGCAGACTTAGAACTAACTAGTGAAGGAAAGCAGAGACATTGCAACCTACCATTCTTAGCACCAGCATGAAATTGTGCTTCTAGAAATCTGAGGGATTCCCCAATGGATTACAATTTTTTGACCAGTTATCAGAAAAAAAACACCCTTTCGAGTAAAGTCCACGAGCATACATTGACGCCCAAGGTCATATAGCCTTCTCAACATTCCTCCATAATCTCTGTTAGCGTAAAGCTTGGAAGTTCAAACTTTTGCGAGAATTGTAGAAGATCAAATGTGTACAAAAATCGCTGAACCCCTGCTAATTCGTGCGTGAATTTTCTAAGGAAAAAATTATACTAATGAGGATCGGAATCTGTGATTTGGTGGTATCCACCAAAGGCCAAACAATGGTTTTCGTATCTTAGAGGGATCTTCATCCTCAAGCAAGAGAAAAATTTAGAGCTTTTTTCCGTGCTAAGCAACTTTAACTTTCCCTTGAAATTTTCCCTCAAAATCTTTCGTACTAAGCCATACATCGCGGTGCGATGATCGCACACGGCAGCGCGGCATGGGGGCGGGTGATGGGTGGAGCTTAGGCTGTGGTCGATTAATGAGCTACGGTAGATTTGATACCAGCTCCTGCCTCGCACCTCTAATTAACCGGCTGTCGGGGTGAGAATCGCAACGAGCCCAGCACTATCGGGTGCACAGAGAATATCTGTGATATTTGGAGAGTTGGGGAGAGACCCGGATCCGATTACGGCCAAACATTTTCAGTTTGATACCAAGATCACAGACGTCAGCACTAACCTTAAATTGGGGAAAAAAGAATTACGTAAATAAGTTCGCGAAAATTCCTATAGCGGATTACTGCCCTAACGTAAGCCTTGCATATCACATTCTCCGACCCTTAAACAAACACATTATTTTATATGTTAGTTTATTCTACTGCAAAACATTTGTTCTATAGACCAATTTCACCAGTGAAAGCCATTCTGCAGCCGTTTCTGGATACCATCAAGACATATGTAGTTTTCGATCTCCATTAATGGAAATTTTTCTTAACAGAATTTACACCCAGAATGGCTCTGTTTTAACAATTTTGTATTACCCTTAAGCGTCTACAACTTTCGCGGAAATTTGAACATTCAAGCCTTAACAGAAGTTGGGGAGCGAAATTGAAGAGGATATATAATTTTGACCGGCACTGTACCTAATATCCCTTTACTAGAGACCGTTGAGTGGAAAACTACGTCTAATCCTCTCATCAAAGTGCGCAAAGCTAAAGTGAAGGTGATGAACTGAAGCCGTCTGTGGTTCTACAAAAGCCAAACACTACAAATGTGTAGGTTGTTCAGAATATTGCAAGCATCCGAGCAAGCAACGCGAGCAGCATAAGATTCTGGAGGACCGGCGTGAGCCGAGCAATGTCGATACTTTATGATGAGCTAGAACTATTCAGCGACTCTTCATATATGTATATTCAGCTACGAGTTATATGTGCTGACGGAAACTGCGTTCGCGTTCATGCATTCTGCGTATACCAACATTCTCTACCTATAAAATTAATTCCAGGCTAAATGTCGCGTTGGGTACTGTACATACCTTTGGTGTATGCCCTCTTCAGTGCACACGCTTTAGGCGATAGCAAGAAGAGCTCAAGCTCTGCTGAGGTGAGTATGAATTGTCTACATATGTCGTGGGGAATGGTCCGCGTGGGAAATGGTATTTCCAATTTTACTGTAATTTCAAAATGTAGACATACATGAAGAAATGCCATGGACTAGTACCTAGGGTTCAGAAGCGTTTCAACAGCAAGTCACTTTAGTTAATTGCTAACCTGATAAACCTACTGACGTTCTTTCGTGAGCATTCTCTGCATAAAACGACGTAGATGCCTCACAGAGTAACATCATGTCATGCTTTTCAAGTTATGGTCATAGAAGCATATTTGAGTTCTAGGATGATAACTTTGTGAGCCACTTTTCACTCTACGGTCCGAG
The DNA here is from genome assembly GCA_000816745.1 of Ancylostoma duodenale. Classification (NCBI taxonomy): domain Eukaryota; kingdom Metazoa; phylum Nematoda; class Chromadorea; order Rhabditida; family Ancylostomatidae; genus Ancylostoma; species Ancylostoma duodenale. Next base: position 18,737 of record KN727703.1, on the reverse strand, counting down.
AGGATTAACTGAAAATAGGGATGGTGACATTGATAAAACTCGGATTATGTAAGAAAAACGAAAGAAATGGGTGAATTTTGAGTGTGAGTGGCTTGAAATTTACTGGATGCGAGATGTCGAAAGATATAGCTGAAATCAAACGGTACGACAGATCCTGGCCAGTGCTGCACTCGCCGTATGTAGATCTCATCGTAGGATAAAAAAGATCTTCATTTTGGGGTGCAGCAAGAGGGCGCATACGTACGTATACTATGGCAAAGTATCTGCGACAAGGGCACCTTCATCTAGTTCAACGGTCAATGCCTCAACTCCAAGTTCTAGTTCACCAGACTGAATTATAATATTACCAGAGGTCAATGTAGGCTGTATTCTTCGGTTTTAACTAGCGCTTTGGTTTTATGCACCTGTGGCATCTGGTGCCTCCCTTCGCTGCTGTACATGGTTCGCAATAAGCTATGCTCTGCTTTTCTGTCAATCTTCTTGGTTTTCAGAAATCAACTGACAAGAACACTGAAGGGGGATGGTTGGCCTGTGATGGGACGGAAGAAGAGGCATGTCACTGTGAACAGGAAGAGATCGACTGCGACAAGTTTAGTTATTCGGTTTCTACTCTCAAATTAGAAATACGTTTTCTCTGTACACTTGTACATAGTGCTTACTAAAATTGATTGGTGGACGTGATGAAAGCAGTAGCATCATCAAGTACACTATATATTCATCAGGAAAAGAGCGCTGAGGACAGTGGACAGTCCCATCATTTCCTTATTAAGTGAAAAATCTTCTAAAGAGTCAGTGCTCGAGAAAGAAGAAACTCTAAACGGTTGGAGCAACTCCATATCTTAGAGATAGATAGGCAGATCCTGCTTGGCCCAGTGAAACTCTCACGACTGACAGTTGTTTTAGCATAAGAAATTTTCTATTGGGGACCTTTTGCAAAGAGACTTGTCAGGTCCTTCGCCAGCACCCAAGGAACCAGTTGGAGATGTTCTTAGACCAACTAATGCTGCGAAAATCCTGACCGAAGCAGTCAGTGGGTAGTAGGCATTGCGCATCGTAACCATGAGGTCGCTGCGGTGTTATTGCTGGCCGTTCATGGTCCAAAAGATTCATTCTTTATAAGATGCGGATGTACATTTTTGGTTATGTAAATATTGTTTCACCAAGCCTCGACCATTTCGACACACTTGACATTGTAGCACTTAACATTTGGCATTTTGGTACACTTTTTCTAGCGTAACAATCCTATAAAAGGTTTTGAGCACTGCTACTGACCGTACCCTTTCCACTGTATTAGGTTGTCGGAAAGGTCCTGCCCAAAATTTTGTTCTGTTTTTGTCTTTATCATGATTTTATTCAACAGCTTTCTCGACCAGTAATATCTTACTTACAGTTAGCAGTGATCATGTATTATTAGGTAGGTGGAAAAGTTTGCCACCCTCTAGCGGCGAGTAGCTATAACAGTTAGTTTTCCTTAAAGATGCTTTGTAGACCCTGCTTGATTTTGTTGGTTTCACATCTGTCAATGATATTCAGCACATATTTGTTTTGATTTGCATCAACATAGTTATGTTTCACAGAGTAATCATGTTGACATTTGAGCCAAATAAGCATCATGAGCTTTATCATGAGCTGCTGAAATAAGGGCTGACAATCACAGGCGGTCTCTAAAGAGAGCAAATTATTCGTTTGAGCAGCCAGAAACGGCCGGCACGAGACAAGACAGCGCAAAGTCATTTTGCTGCATGGAAATGTTCGTCCACACGTTACAAAAGTCGTCAAGGAAACGCTTGAAGCACTTCGTTAAGATGTCCTACCCCTCGCGGCTTATTCATCAGACTGTTCCCCGTCAGACTACCATCTGTTCCGATAGATGTATCACGGGCTTTCCGAGCAGCGCTTCCAATCTTCCGAAGGTGTCTACAAATGGGTGAAAGAATGAATTGAGTCAAAGGACGGGGCTTTCTACCGCCGCGGCAGCCGTCTTCTCCCATAAAGATGGGAAAAAGTTGTAGCCAATAATTTGACGTACCTGCTCTATTTTTCTCCCAATAAAGACTCAATTTTGCTTTAAAAAGGCGGAAACTTTTTCACATGCCCAGTAATATTTATTGGATACGTCAGTGATTCCATCCCTCAAAAATTTCGGTTTCTGTGGGTGAAAGAATTCAAAGGCCCTCAATTTTACGCTATTTATGTTGAGAACTTTTTAAATATAGCATGTATGTAGTCTTCAAGGAAGCAAATCATATCGTGAGCAGGGAGTTCAAGGTCAGGAGAATAGGAAATGCATGGAACAGGGTCCCAACCAGGGCTGTGCGTTACTAACGTAACGAATTAACGCATTAACGCGTAACGGCCATTTCTGGCCTAACGTAACGAAATAACGAATTAACGAAAACCCCCAAAAATCCGTTAGAATCCATTTCGTTAGTAGACCAGATAGTATCTGAAATGCAGACTCTTCTCGCTCTATACAACTTTCTCGCAATAAACAGCAAATTATGTATACGCATAATCACGACGGGTGTGAATTATGATCTGCGATAAGGCACCCAAGTCATGGCGCTGGTCATAGCAGTATAATTGTTGAGGTTAAAGGCAGTGTCTCACCTCATGAACGGCAACGAGATATCAACGGAATCTGGTCCTACTCGACGCGCTGATTCCAAAGATATGCTTGAAATCTGAAAACGCGGCCAACAAACCCTATTTTGAAGCCAAATTCGATATTGGAGCGGACGAGTTACCTTGGTCGCGAGCTAGAAGGAGCGGAACTGAGAAGTTAAGATTGCCCATTAAAATGAACTTCTCAGCAGCAGATATCATTGAATGAACAAACATTGCCGTGTTGGAAACATGCCGCACCCTCCACAAGCTTCAGCTACGGAATGAATAATTTCGAAATTCTCGGCCAAAGAAACCGGTAACTTATGGGGTTTTCGAGGTTTTCGTGTAACTTAAAGTACATCTTTGTGCTCAGCGCCTCACACATGTTCGACTGACGAATTTGGTCCCTGAGGTGAGGCACTGCCTTCAAATATACCAATGAGAACTTTCATGAATCTGCAACTATTTTAGCAAGTGGATGAATACCTTGCGCAGAAGCCATTATTTTCTATTGATCTTTTGAGGTATTGGAGGAGCGACATCAACATCTCGAAATTCACTCATATCAAAATGTTGGCATATAAATACCTTTCCGGACCGGCAAATGACTGCGAACGTTCTCAACAGCAGGCTTCATTGTGTTAGATACGAGAACCGTTTTGGCTGTAGGAAAAATGGAAAAAAAACTGCTCTTTTCGCACCATTACGTACTTATTCCAGGATTCTGAGGAATACCGATGTGCCTTGTCCTTTGAGTCTCTCACTTTCTCTTATAAATCCTAAGATCTTACCTTCAGCACACACACGATAATTTTCGTAGATCTTGAGTGTCTTGGTCCTTGAACAACGCTCTCAATCAAAGCATGCAAGCAATCCTACGAAACTTGCACCGTCGTAGACATCAACACTGCCGCGATGTATAAGCGTACGTAGATTTCCGTCTAGCCCTGGATGAGTTTTAGCATGAAGGCGATCCGTTGTGTTGTGCCACTGCCCTTGTTTTTGATAAAGCTTACCTTCCGTGCTGATTTCCACCCGTCACACACAATTATACCCGTTGCAACTCCGCCACTCTTTTTTCAAGGACCGTAACGGGTGCTTTCAGGTTCGCGTTTCTCGCAACTTTGGAGAAAATTGGTGAATGTATTCGTGTTCATTCTTGCAGGAAACCTATGTAGAATTGCAGCTAAATCTTGGTTACCAAATTTTACGTGGGCGCCGCCTTTAAGAGTCCTCGTCCGTTCCTGTTGTTAAAGATTAATTGCGAAAATTGTAAAGCAAAATAACCCAACTCTTAATTGCGGAAATTGTAAAGCAAAATAACCCAACTCTCAACCAAAAAAATCTCTACCATTTGTTTTTTTAGCCGCCTGACGGTTGCCTATGTTTAATTTCCTGAGTAGAATCTATCATTTTTGAATGATTTCATTTTGCTATACCATACTTCCAGAGCCAGAAATGAACAATTTCAATATTTGCTTCAGTTTTTTATTGAAGACAACTTATTTGCTATGATTATCAGTCAGGGAACTCAACTGTTTGTTACATCTGATGAAACTTATCAAAATATTCAAGAATCCGTCTTCTAACAAATTAACGGATTAACGAATTAACGCATTAACGCGTAACGGCCATTTTTGGCCTAACGTAACGAATTAACGGAATATGAAATTTTTCTAACGCACAGCCCTGGTCCCAACCCAGCTCCCCTTGTTTTTGCTAGGCCTCTTTACCGGAAAGAGTTGTGAAACTGGCATAGAAAATGCCTGGGGCAGTGCAGGTGTCTCCATCTTTTCCGTTTTTCTTCACAACGTTCTCACCATTTTCCAAACCTGGCCTGCTCAGATGGTAGGCGTTACTGTTCTGCTCCGCGGGAGCATTTCGAACTGTAGCATCTTTTCAGCCTTGTGACGCGTAATCATTCAGAGCGTGTTTGCTCCCAAAAACTCATATATCCGGGCTCAAAGAGGGTGGATCAACAGGGTCCTGTGGAACGGGAACGGGGTCCTCTGGCGATAATCTCCTTGATTACGCATGTGCGGTTGCTCAGTGCTCGCCGAGGTGCTTCACAGCACCTCAAAATAGGAAAATTCAAAAAAGTTCCTTCACTAATTTGAGGCGTAAGAATTTTCTGCCAACCTAACATCTTCTTTAACATGAGTGAGTCGTTTTCGTCCCCACACTTCACAATAACTTATTGATGTTATCACTTTGAAAAAGATGAGTCATCCAGCTCGGGGATCACCCACCCCCCGAGAATGGGTCGCCGAACTTCTGAAATTGCTCTGTAAAATAAACAAAAATCTTGTACTAGTTTATTTCTAATTATCTAGAGCATGTTCGCAATTCTGTTGTTGTTTTACTCAAGTATTTTACAGCTCCCATTTTAGGTTGTTTTTCAAGGAGACTCACCGCTTGCCACAGCTAATCTGGACATCAACAACAAGTCATTCCGTGTTGCGAAAGCAACATTTCGAGAAAACTCTATCATAGCCCTGAAGAAGGTTACGTTGGCAAGGCTCATATAGTTCAGTCTTTTCTCTAAATTAATCACCTATGCGTTCCAGGGGAAAATCATTCCAGGACACGAAGGAACTGTACGCGTGCTCGATTTCTCGAAAAATAGAATTTCTCACATTGAAAGTGGGACTTTTTCGGGATTTAAAAGTCTCAGCAAACTCTATCTGAGCTTCAACAGACTGAATCATTTGAAGAAGTAGGTGATTCTAAGCAATAGTTCTGATTTATAGGTAGCAAATACAGATGCACGAAAACGATGCCAAATTCTGTAAACAACGTTATGCACAAAGTTGAGTAGCAAGAAATCACTGAATTAGACGAAGTATCCAGACAGTTACGAACCGGCCCTAACAAATCAGCTCCACTTCAGCCTTGGTGTAGCCCCGTGACCCATATGGGAAATGCATTGATCAACGGTAACCGGCAAACTGCAATTTACCCAGCCAGCGGGATTTCCTGCTCCACACTGCTAAAATGAAGGATGTCCACCTGGTCCCGGAATGGTCAGTGGTATGGCAATAATATGGAGGTTGTGGCCTGAAAAAGGTTGTATAAGTTGCTTAAAACTAGAGTTAATGTGGAACCTATCCTTCTCATTCCCCAAATTTGGAGAGTGGTATTCTATTCACACTCCGGTACTGACCTGCAAATGGACGACGAACCCAAGCCTGGTTGATCCGAGACAATATGTATAGGCGCTTAATTTAGATATTGTGCATTCCGCCAGGGACAAGTATCCAAGAGGGAATGGGGAAGAAAAGGCGTTGTGCAGCAACGTACCCGAGCAAGTTACCGTCATCCAAAATGTCATTGCTACAGCGATAATGAGCGCCATAACGACGTCGTGCCGTAATCACAACACTGAAATGTCTTGCGTTTAGTGCCGGGGATGACCGAGTCGCCCCATTTATGCACAAATAGCAATTGTCTATGTGGTTAGGGGTAATTCCAAATTTATTACAATTTACAATGTCTACTGAAATTTCGACAGTTGCCTGCTGAATGCACTTTGAAGTTGAAAAATCTGTAGAAATTACACGTAAAATGCCTTAGAAAACATAGGTCACCGCGTGTGGAACACAAATCTCCAGATTGCGTCTTATTTGAAAAGCTTTCTTTAGAGACCACTTCTCAGGACTGAAAGATCTACACCAGCTCTATCTTGAAAGCAACAAAATCACGGATCTTGATGATGGTGTTTTTGAACACCTTTCGAATCTGAAGAGACTTGTTCTAGATGGAAATAAAATCAAGTTCAGGTCAGTTCGAGAAATTTCCAAATTCTTCACTGATAAAAAGGTTCCTAGTTTGTGTTGTGATCGTCAATCCTACTCAGGAAGGGAATGTTCTATGGACTGGATTCTCTGGAAGATCTGAGCTTAGATAACTGTGGAATCGAAAACTTGGATGTGAATGCATTTGAACTGTTGCCGTCAGTAAATGCAGATATTTTTGATCCCTTTCACACTGACTTTTTATCCCTGTAAACATCAACCGAATGGAAGTTTTGCAGTCGCTTGAAGAAACTTTCGCTGAGAGGTAATCCATTCACGGAAATACCACGCGCGGTTAACTCCCTCGACGAACTGGAAGATTTGGACATAAGCAATACAAATATCCCCGAATTCCATGCGCAGTCACTTATGGTGAAAGATTTCTGCCATGTTGACTCCCCGTTCTATTGAAGTAAAGAGTGAATATTATTTCTTTCAAGGATGATCGCAAGTTGAAGCAACTCTACATGTCGGACATGCCTTTCCTTTATGCCATCCAAGACTGCGCTTTCTGTGGCCTGGAAAAGCTCGAGGTTTTATTCCCTTATTCATTAGCTTACTTCATTTGCAAATCAATCCTTGTAAAGTCTGGAATCATTTCTTTCCTATAGATAGGTTCATCACATTATATATGTATGAAGGGTATATTGGTTCTGGGCTACTGCTTTTCCTCTTTCATTTTTTTTTTGCTTCTATGCGTGCACAACTGAATAGGGTACTTTTGAGCATTTGATGTCAAAAAATGGTGAACAGGTTTACGGCCTATGGTCTTCCATACTGCTCTGATGTTCTAGAATTTGCTCCTACTTAATTACGAAGGACACTGTTCATTAATCAAAGTTTGAGAGTTTTTTTTTTTTTTAGTTTCTACCGTTTTCGTATTCATGCTTCTCTGACACTACTACTCCTGTTGTTCAATTAATGCACCTTGAGGAGTAAATATGGATAAAAAATGGTGGTTTCTTAGGAGGTTATACAGTAAAATTGTGCATGAGCGGACTATTAAACTGATAAGTCCGCTCTTCTTCAGCTTCTATGTAGATTTGATCATATTCACCACTCGTCTAATCCGCATATAAGTCTCGTTTGTATCCATTCAACACGGAACTCCAAACGGCCAGGTAGATACGAACCAGCACCGCGGCGCGGCATCCTTGGGCAGAGAGTAACAGAGAGCATTATCAAAGCACTATCCATCAGGGAGTGCAACAAACAACCGGAGCACCACGTTGCGCCTCGGCACTGGTCCGTACTCACCTGCCCATTTGAATTTCCCTGCATGTGATGAGATACGACATTTTGCCTTGCCCATATTTCCGTTCACCTACTTCTTCACACAGAAAAAAAGAACAAAAAACGGTGAAGGAAAAGCCATCCATGGCGCTAAGGACTAGACGTCAGAAAGTTACTAGAAATAATTATGCACTCTGAGTAAGGAATTATCAGGAAAACAGCGAAGTGATACCAGGAGCAATATCAAATTTACCCCCCTGTTTCAGCTCATTCATATGAACAACTGTACGCGTCTGCATGAGATTCATCCCAATGCTTTCGGTTGGTCCGATCTCAGTGGAGGGAGAGTCAGTGGTATCAAACACTTCTATGTGGAGCACTGCAAACTTCAGACGATTAGCGAGGATCTCCTACCATGGGACACGGTAAGGCTTCTACTTCATTTTACCTTTCTGTGGTAACGTCTTTGTTGCTTCAATTTCTAGTTTGTTTAGAGTTAACATTTTAAATAGGTCTTGAAGCATGATGTTTGTGTCATATGGTGTCGCCTTTACATTCAAATGCTTGTTTTGGGAAAGTGGCTCGTATGCGCATTGTGAGGAATTTGTATCACATTTTCCCTCCACTTGTTTCCATTTGCCCGCAATTTTTCAACGCTTGCAGGATTTTGTCGTCCGTAAATCTGGTCTAATCCCAAAAACCTGTCAAGAATTGATCTCTGCTGAGGTTCTGAGAATGATTTCAGTTTTGGCAATAATACCACTGAGGGATTTTGAAAATCCTAGATCATCCCCTTCTTTTAGGGAGGTCATTTCTGTACCGTACTCCTCGAGCAAAAAGAAATCAAAGCACCTTTTCCACAATGCGTACTAATGGCTGCTTTGCAACTAACCAGGATTTTTGGAGTTCCCGAAAGGGCTATAGAATGCATTGATAGACCACATTCAGAAGGGCTAGAGCAACTTCAGGAGCAGCCCTGCCCTCTAGAAATGACTGCAAGAATGGGCTAGGGTAACAGAAACATGCGCGAAGAGTGAGTGCTGGACAGACTTCAAGTAAGCCCAATAGATGTCAGCCAGGAATTGGCGTATACACATTTTCTAGCTGGCATGGGATGAATGTGCTGCACGGAACTCAATTCACGATAAGATGAACTCATTGTGTAAACCATTATGGATACTATCAGATGATAAATTCTGACGGCAAAAAGGAGTTGGGGGGGGAGGACCTAGCAATGGTCGATAGCTTGAAGGGTCCTGCATCTTCTGACTTGTTAGTGGACACGTCGCGAACGTTTCTACTTGTGAGTTGACAAGCCTCACTTCTAACTTGCAACAGTCACCTGAAATGAAGAACCGTTTGTTTTTTTTTTGTCAAAATTGAACTTTTTTGTGAGCAACTTCTTATTACATCAAGCAGTGCTTCAAAAGGAGGTTGTGAGGCCTAATCATTATAGCCGGACCATAAAATCTCGTACTGGATTATGAAAACCCCCAAGTAACGGCGATCTGCCTTCACATTTCAATAATATGTCAAGAACATGCACGACCGGTCAAGTTATCGACCAAAATTAAGCGTCCGTCCCCCCCCCCCCACCTCAACTCCCTTCCCCCCGATTTTGACCTCTGCGAATAATTTTTTTTACAAAAAAGAACAACAAAACGGGAAGGTTTTGACCTGTGACTGCTCCGCTTACTCCGCTTGACTATCTACAACTCATATGAACATTCGAAATGGCTAGCTCTATGCAGAAAGAAGTTATGCACAAAACCATCTGATGAAATAATTTTCTCCGCGACTGTAAGTTGGGAAGGAACTGCTGGCACAAGCCGTAGTAGGTTGAGCCCACGAGGAACAATTTATGAACCATTCTCGAGCATTTCACATACATGGTTGGCGTCAACGTCTCGGGTGGGTCCAGAACCTGTTGATATCTCAGTATTGAAAATGAGATAGGACTCTGTATTCGAATCTCTCACCTTTCCGTAGTCATCTCGTAACCGCGCGCGGATGTCCTCGAAATTTGAACTGCAAGAGGCGAGGTTTCCAACATTTTGTAATAATCTATTCAAAACATACTTTTGTGATCAACTGTTATCGAACATTCCGTGTCTGGAAGCAATCGAGCACGACTACGATTGCTAGTTACGATTCCACCCTTGATTCAGAACGGAATTTATGTACATGGAATGCCCAACTGTGAGTTCGCGAGTTCGTAGACGACGAATCAATTGGAAATGTTCAGTTAGACGAGCTCGGAATTGGAGGAAATCCAATCAACTGCACCTGTGAAACGTCCTTCCTTCTTGAAGATGAATACTACTCATACGAATACACCAATGCGATACCAAAGTAAGTTAGCACTCCTCTTAAATGTTCTAATCTGACGCGGGAATTCGTTCCAGATGTGCAGCACCTCCGGAGTTAAAAGGACGCCCGTTCACAAAAGTCGCCCAGGCAGACGCTTGTCCAGCGAAGGCTAGTGCGGAGAGGAGCGGTCGATTCGCAGGAGTAAGCTGCCTCTGATAACTGTGCAGCACGAACGCAGCCCAAACGGCGTAGTGGTTCGAGTATAAAGCCTAGCAGCAGCGGTTCCCGGTTGCTGCCATCCTCCCCTCGATTGCTGCTCAAGCTTCTCAGACATTCGTACCGTGCGAGCGCTCTGCAATGACCGTCCGAGCGCTCCTCGCCAGCGCGGGTGGTACGGTATTAGACATGGAATCGTGCGAGCGCTCAGCAATGACCGTCCGAGCGCTCTGCAATGACCGTCTGAGCGCTCCCAGTCAGCGCCTATGGTATGGTCACTGAAGAGCGCTCGCACGGTCATTGCTGAGCGCTCGCACGGTTTGCCATATTTCTCGAGTCACTGCTTTGAATCGGTCATGGACAAAACAAGAACCGTTTGGGACTTAGTCAAACACAGTAAACCTTACGAGTGCTCCCCCATACAATGCCAGCAACCTGCGGTGGCCGTATGATCCGCACTCGGCGTGCGCCCGGACGGTGCAAGTGCGAATAAGATGCTCCTTATCCCCTTTTTCTCCTACTTCTTCCAACAGAATTCTTCACAAAATTCATTCTCACGAAATCCTTCCCCTCGCATGCCACAACCTTAGTGCAGTGTAAAACGGATGAGCGATGGGCAAAACAACACAGAGTTGATCAGGCTACCGTCAGAGGTCCGACAGTGGTTCCGATCCGGCATTGGTTTCGGACTAGCTTTTTAGGCCCATCATGGAAGGAAGTACCAACTATTATATACCATTCTACTTGGAATCGTACGGGCTCAGTAGCTGACAACTGCTCGACACCCGATCTGTTGAAACGGAAGAGATATCTAGCGGAAAATTTTTAGTATGAGCAGTTTTCTGCTCCAAATTTGAAAAAAAAAACATTTGTTGTAGTGAGCCCTGTACATACAAGTATGTCACCGATTAAGCAGAGAGGACAAGAAATCTTGAGAGAGAAACTCTGTGTTGAGCTAAGCGTGGGTCCCGGCCACGAATGCAGGGCGCCGTTGCACTATCATGTCAGCTCTAACATTCCGACTTTAAACGTGTGATCTTTTTTTCTCACTTTTTGAGCAATGTTGGATCTGTTTCGGTGCAAACCATCTTGGAAACGGCCTTCACTATCCTGCACTGTATGAACTTCACTCTTTTGACCTTTCTCAATCTCACCGGTAGAGGTACAACCTTCACTTTTTTGGCGCAGACAATCTTCAATTTTCTGACCTCCACCTCACTCCTATCGGTGTTATAGCTGTCGCTGTACTCCTGTTATGGTTACAGCTAAAGGGACTGTAAATGGAAGACCCACCTTTGTCGCTACTGTCGTTGATGGAACTCAAAGCAGGCCCATCCGATAAACTACCGATCTCAGAAATGTAAGTCATAGAAAAAATACATCCCACGTACTCCCGTATCATTTCCAAAAATGTGGGTGCAGCCCTCGCACGGTGAGAGGCTCCGCCCATAAAACTAGGTGCAGCGCTCGCACGGTAGACCCTGAGTTCGGAGCGGTCGCACGGTGAGAGGCTCCGCCCATAACTTCATGTGCAGCGCTCGCATGGTGAGAAGCCCCTCCTATAAATTTATGTGCAGCGCTCGCACGGTCGGCTCTGATTTCGGAGCGCTCGCGCGGTACGAGTGTCTGAGTTTCATCCCGTTAGCAGCAATTGCTGAGGGATGCCAACAATTGAGGGAAGGATGGCATCAACTGGGAGCCGTTGCTGCTAGGGTTTCTACTCGACCCATTACGCCGTTCGGGCCGTGTCCGTGCTGCACAGTTATCAGAGGTATTGTCATTGTTTCACAAATTCAGAAGTAACAGTAATCTAGAAGTTGAGAAGACAGCTCACTAATTTTTGCGGGAATTTTCGCAGTCTAAACAGGGTATTTTAAGCATAATTGTTCCAGATCTTCATGATGCTTCTTATCCTCGTGTTCTGCACTGTTGGAGTTTATTTCTGCATAATAACCAAGAGATGGGAAGCTATTGTACGACACATACAAAACCCTCCACTTTCATACTCAAATCTTGCAAGCAAAGAAGATCAGCAAGGACTTGAACAAGACTTCCAGCCACGCCCACAAGATGTTTGAGAACAAAGAATATTGAGAACAAAAGGAAAAAGATTATTGCTAGACATTCAAAAAATCTCCATGAAATTTCAATTCTCTTTCGTAGGTGCTTCCATATTGCGAAACTTTAGTTATTTGCAAACTTTCGCAGACTTTCGCATCCTTGGATGGAAGCGAAACTACTTAAAAGCATTTCTTTTTTAGAATGTTGCTGATTGCTCTGGCATCCAACAGAGCAACAACATGTATGAAGAGTAGTAGTGGTATTAATTTGCTCAAAACCAGCTGTTAAATACAAATGCATTCCATTTCCGAGTTAAATATTGTGTGAGTTGCCTCAGAAATAAAGAAAGTTTTTATGCTGCACCTCCCAAGACGTATGAAGCGACCAAAGCATGTGTTATTTTCTCAAAAAGGATTATATACTGTCAAAACAATCAGTATGTATACTAACAATACTAATGATATTCTGAAACAATCAAAATGCGTAAGAAAACCGAGATCTCGAGAGCCGGTTAACCGCAACTTCCAATAGTTTTAAGACAAGTAAGTTCTGAAGGCAATATTTCTTGAAATTTGTCTGGATGCGACAAGTTATTTTTTCGTATTTGCCCTAATATTAGGAAAAAAATCTGAGAAAATGACATATACAAAGAGGGACCCTGGACACTCGATATGTTGGTTGACCCTGGACACTCGATATGGTGGTTATGGCTAAAGGGTCGATTGGTGGGTATTGAAGGCTACTGGTTGTAGTGTATAGTGACTGCTACGTAGCAGAAGTGCACCTCTAAGAATTTTTCCACTAATTGTCAATGAGGTAGAGAAGTGGTGTTACACAGCATGGTTTGAGCGTTGGAAACCCTCTCGGCGTGGATCCCTACATTGTATGGGACCCGTATTTGTATTCCGTAATCAGGCCCATGGTCAGAAAATTCCTATGATATGATCGTTGAAGGATGGATTTGGCATAAGGACATGCAGAGGACAGGCAAAACTGAGCTAGCCGGGTCCAGGAGTCCAAGAGTCGGCTGTACATAACTCACTGTGCAGGATTTCACAGGCTTTCAATTTCAGTTCCATCATAGTTGTGTAAACGGACTTGTTAGAATTTGCATATTTTTGTGTATGACGTATACAGTATATACACTACAACCGCAGAGGTTTACGCGCCGATGGCCAACCTGCACGACATTGTTCGAGCGCTTGTGTACAAAAATTCATTAGCAAAACCTCTTATAAATATTGTAAATCTTATCAATATGGCGTGCTTATTCTCTCTCCCCCTGTTTCTGTTCATCTGTCTGTTTGTCCGTTCCTATGTCTGTTTGTCCGTTTGTCTGTCTGCCTCCATACTTCCAGGTGGTGTATCGATCCGCAACGGAGCTGTGATAAAGGTGCACGTGCTGTTAATGTGAGGAAACTTTAGCAGGTGGCGGGTTTCTTGATGTGAGAAGGGCCCAAAAATGGAGCAAAGTCAAAAGAGAGGCCCACTATTGCTGAAAAATTTCGCTGTTGTCCACTAACAGTACAAGAAGGGTTTTCTGAGTATGTAGAGCGAGAGTTATATGTGCGCTCGATAATGATAAATGCCAAACGCTAGCACCTGATGGGTACGCATTATGATATGTACGTATTTTTGTGTTTTTGTAAGACCAGGGTCATTACTACGCACGGTAGAGTCGGGGGCAAGTCGTTTATCCTCTGGGGCGTGGTCTTTTCCCGTAGAAAAAGCTACACTAGCGGATAAACCACTACATTACCGTATAAACAGCTAAACGGCCCGATAAGCCACCACTACACTCCACAAAACCACTATACTTCCCTTTTTCGCTCAAAAAAAAAAAGAACAAAAAGGACCATTGTTCCCTAGAAGGAATGATTTGGACATCCAAGGTTACCCATGCATAGGAAAACGATTTATTTAATTTATTTATTCATTCAAAGCACTCTAGGTGCACCAAAAGAAAAGCATAAGCAGTTGAACAAGAATGCTCAACGGGTGTGTGTTAGAAACAAAGTAAAAAAGCATTGGGATTAGTAGATTAAACATATAGAAGAAGATGGTTTACTTCGATTTCATTGTACAAGTATACAAGAAGGAACTTTCTCTTCAACTTTCTGTTATGGGAAAAACAACATCATTGAAAAATACTATTTTGCAAAATCGGCATCAAAAACGACCATTTTGACTTCCAGATGTATTCAGATGAACAGATCCACCGTGGACTGTTTGTCTCAATTCACCCCTTGACCCATAGAGAAGTGAATAGACGGCATCCCTTCGCGGATAAGCAGCTACACATCCGATAGTGTCACGTCTTTGTCAGAATAGCTTAATTCCCACCTGTAAACCCCAGTAAACATAACTTTTCATGGTTGAAATGTGTGTACAAGTATCCGCTGTCGGTTTCCCACCGACGTGAAGGTGAACCAGTACTCTAATTCAGCTCTCACACCTGTGTTAATGCAGAAATTGTCAGTGGGTGCCTAGGCAACGGATTGACTGCCTCTTGTTCTCTGCAGTTTTATCAATTTCTACCTTCGTAATGCGGATCTCACGAGTTGTCTCCGTAACAATTTAAGTACCTTTCATTTCTACCCACCATCTTTTCTTCTTACAAATAAAAGCAGACAACGACTAACATTCGTAAATGAGAAGTAGGATCCAAATCCCAGTTTTTTCTTTAGATGATAGTTTCAGTGAAGGAACACCATCTCATCAGAGTGGGGGCAGCACATGCCAGTCAATGACAAATGTAGCTACATAAACACCGGAGAATTAATGGAAATGTATCATATGACTTTGATATTGGTTGTGTGTGAGCGAGCACAGATTTCTTGACCAACATTCTATGGTCCAGTGTCAGACTTCAATGCACGCTCTCAAAATCGTCCAAAGGGTGGCTCATTAGTGTCGTTTACGCTTACTCTTCCACTGAACATACTCGTAGGATGATTTTTCCAACGATAGTTAACTTATTCAATTATAGTGCGATTCCTTGTTCTGTAAAATTGTTGAAGTTTTTTCATAGCCTCGGCTATGTAGAGTCCTGTAGGCATGCGCGAGACACACACGTAATTAACTGGTTGTCGTTTGCTGAATTAGTCCTAGGCCAAAAGCCCATGTTTCGTCGAGATTTATCTGCTCTATTGAACAAAAAAGAGGAGTAAGCATCTGTGCGCTAAGAAGATCACTGCAGAAGGTTTTCTTTTGAACCAATTGTCCTTGGAACAGATTCTCGGAAATTGCCGGCTCACCAGCACATTTTTACCTACAAAATCCACAACAATCGATAGCAGAGACTAAACTTACGAGTGAGTCTGCCCGCTCATACACACCCCGAAGGGGGCGGTTGGCCACGTGGCAGTGGAGGAAAGAACTATGTAGATGGGAGGGTGGGGGGGGGGGTCTGAACACCCGCAGATGCTCTGCTCCATGCGCCTTTACAGCAGGTTTTGCTCTTCCACTCGCATCTTCAGCAATTGTTTTGTTTCACTCGCGACTCTGTTATAAGCCTGTATTCGGTAAAAGTGGGCGGGTTCACCGGCGGTTCAAACGCCCAAATGTCTGAGAGGGTGCACAAAAATTACCTGCGCATACACTTCTTCGGTCTCAAAGTGGGACCATCAAACGAATTCGCAAGCAATTTGGTAAGAAATGTTTCCGTGTTTGCTGTAGCCGTTTTTACCATAAACATCAGCTATTTGCAAAATTGGCCTCTTCGCGTTTGCATACACTTGAAAAACCCTCTAGTCGCGAGCTAGCAAGTCAAATCGATCTTAATTTGCAGTTGGTCTCTGTCTCGCTCTTCACAACTTTTTCTGGGGTGGACCGCCGGAGAATCTGAATTTCTAGCTCTGGTAATTAGGGGCTAACTTCCTATTACTGAAACTAAGTGATGAACTGAACCACGAAGTGCTCATCACGGTCTGAAGAGGCGCTATATCTGATGCTAAGCTTCGTTGGTTTTCTTGTTTATTAGACAGAGGGAGTTAGACATGTTGAAAGTCGTTTTGAAAAAAAAATATTTGAGAAATCTTGTGAAATAAAACCCGCAAATCAAAGGTTGCGCCATAAATAGACTTCTTCAAGTATGTAGGCAGAGAAATGAGTCATTTGAGAACAAACTGTTGTTTGGAGTAGAGATAGCTCCAGCAAACATTCCTGCAAAATAGCCTGCAAATTCGCTCGACCGTCCCTATTTGGGACCGAATATGTGCACGCAGGTAAATTTGTCGCACTCTGTACATAAATCATTGCAGAAGTGTCGAAGAACCAGTCTTTTACCATAATTTACCTTGAAAGAAGGGGCTCAACAACGGGTTTTCGGAACTTCCACAAGGAATTGTGTACACTATTGACATCAGTGTCCCCTCATGGCTCACGTCATAGGAAAATCGCCAGAACGTTTGTGAGGTGAGATATGCCTTTAAGCGGTTGTTGTACGACATACCAGGGTATTTGCGTCCATTCTTTGAAGCAATTTTCTACTTTTTCTCGAATTATTTTAGTATTCGTTCAAAAACTCCTATGATCTCGATTCTTGACATTCTCCGTGAATGGATTCTCCGTGTCGTGTCGGGTGACCATTAGAATCCGGATTTAATAGTATTGTATCTAAGTTCCAGCTGGATTTGGATCGAGGAGTGCGCGCTAACCGGCGCTAAAGTTAGCGGAACACGTCAGCACCACATTCGTGACCTCAAATTGGATGGGCCCGTCAAGCCAAGCATGTTTACGACAAAAAAGCGATAACTATGATGAACATTAGTGCCAGAAGAGCACCCTCCTGAATTATTGAATTATGTTAGTACTCAACCTATATGACGTTGCAAAGAGATGCACTGTAGCAGAGAAGTCCAACAAATACTCTACCACTCCGGCTATCCACATTCTGGACGTGATTCCAAGTGAAGGCGATGTTAAATACGAGGGTGGTTCCTTTGGAAGCCCTGGGAACTGTGGGGAAGTCGTGCATGATGAATGTAGCCTCTGGTGGACCTTGTTCTAATCACCATGATATCAACCCTTCTCAAATGTGCCAGTTAGTCCAAAATTGACTCCCTTACAATGTTAAAAAGTTTTGGTCGGAGGAACTTTATTCTCCCAACAGTCCCAAACCTAATCCGCTGAGGTATAACTTGTAGCGGGGGGGTGGGGGGGGGGGGTGCATACTCCACAGAAGAGACTGCAAATCCAGGCACTTCAACCTCACCTCAATCCAGGCCGTTATCTAGGGGACGTTCACGATAGTGACCGCGATCTCGCGCTTTGGTGCGAGGATTGAGGTGGTAGAGCAGCAAGGCGGCCACACAGGATGAGCAACTCAGCAGTAAGGATTTTTAAATGAGACATAACACTGTTTTTGGAATCCTTTTCCATTACTATATAATCAGCACTTTTGATAAAACATAATTTCGGATTCTAACGGCGCTCCCATACAATTCGAATTGTGCTGCTACATTAGTTGGTATGGCCACGTAAACAATGTGTGTGACTTTACAATCTCGGTTGCAATCTTCCGCACACGGATTTTATTTGCTATGACATGGCCTTTCTTGTTATAATGCATTCGAGGAGTTGCTTTTTTTACAGGATGGACGTCATCAAGCAGCAGACCGAGCAACTCCGTATCGAAGCTCAACTGCAACGAATCAAGGTCTCTGTAACTTCCAAAGGGTTCGTGCAAGTACTCTTGTTTTCCAACTCATTACACAATAGCAATCAAATCAAATTAACTAATTCGTTGTGGGGTTGGCGAAATTTTTGGCCCACCCGATGACATCCTACTTAGTCAACCAGTTAGCGTTGCGTTAGCGTTTGCTGTATTTATTCTGAAGGAAACAATTGAACATGTATCAATTAAAGATGGTACCGCCCACCCGTTCTCGTCCCTTAACCTTTCCCTGACAAAGTTTATTCTCCATGCAAAAGCAACACCTCGCCACTCAGAAAGTTTTTTCTTCTAACTTACATGTAACCTTACTGAACCCAACTCAAAGGGGGAGCCAAAAGTCTTTGGCAGGTGTTCATGACGATTCCTGACCTCGAAGTTTTTCTGGAACAGCGTCTGCATTTTCGACTTTGTTTTCAGAACGTTTGTTGGGTAATTGCTCATTGTATTTTCCATGATATCTTCCCATAAGGTCCACTCTAAAAAGAGATACGGACCTTTTCCTGAGGATACTTTCCACCAAATAGAGGATGAACAAACAGGGAGCGTTTACCAAACTTGTCTTCAGTTTATTGACGAACGGTGGTAGACTGCCTTCACTGACGTTGAAGCAAAATTGCGCAAAATCATAGGAATAAATCTCTGTCGAATATTCTGGCGCAAGGTAGCCTAACACGACCGCCTGCATTCGCTCGACATGTCCATTTCGGTTGATCCTGGATTTATATAGGGAAGAAAACACACACACACGGAAAGAAAACACACACACACACACACACACACACACACACACACACACACACACACACACACACACACACACACACACACACACACACACA
>KN727701.1:0-10185 GCA_000816745.1 Ancylostoma duodenale | reverse complement strand
AGTTGCTTCAATTTCAAGCGATTTAAAAAATATTGAAAAAAAATATTCAAAAAATGGTAGTAGAAGGAAAGTAATGAACTGGAAACAGCATGAAAGAAAAATGGAGTTTTCATCGAAAAGGGAGTCTGAGTGGCGGAAATGAGACACCTAATTGGGAGTCTTAATTTTCAACGAATAGAAATGAATATCTGGAATAATGGTGACAAGGACAGGGGACCAGTTTCTAAAGCAATTGTGGAAATTCACGTCAGGAAGAGGGGCAGCATCAATAATGATCCACAGTCTTCTTGATAAAAGAATCAACATGGAGAAGATGCTCATGCTATGTGGACATCGTATCTAACCGTGCAAACTAATGTAATTCTACACTTGAGCGTGTGCGCGTGTTTCCCTCAAAGCCCGTCCATCGCAGGTCATGATGCAATTCTAAATATGTCATAGCTTCAATTTGGCATGGCTACAACCTTGTCTCTACAACTCCGTCAGAGACCATATAAGTTTTGTTTTTGCTAGCTCACGAGAATTACTTTGCTTCTACTGAATTTACTCCTCATTCTTGTCCAGATTAGTCGACATCTCTTTTTCAGGATGACAGAGTTACAAGCGGTGCTATTATGTGGTGGTTCGGGTAGCCGCATGACGGAAATATGTGACACTACGCCTAAATTTTTGCTGCCTGTTGCTGATGTACCCATGTTTTGGTATCCACTAAATACCCTAGTGAATTCAGGAGTGAAAGGTGGGTGCTGTTTGGCATCTCAATAATTAGACACAGTTCAATAGCTGTAACAGTGCTCATAGCGCTATTTTGTGGTTAGCGTGGCGTTATAGGCGGTAATCACTTTCTATTCTTAACGTGGTCGTTCACCGCTCAGCTGTTTGAGGTCACCACATCAGTGAGATCAACGGCGGTCAACGACTGCAACACAAAATGTGACATAGTCAAAAAAAAATCTGAAAAAAAAAAGCCTACACTGCGCTGCAAGCCAGCTCCTCAGCAATCAAGCGGTCCAAGAAATCTATCGCAATTCAGGCTTGACATGCATACACCCATATCGATGGGGTTTAAAAATTACATGCTCTGTTACCTTGACTGTTACCCTGTTATCTGGTGGGAGAAGCTCTTCCAGAGCAGAGTGGGTGAGAACCATGAGTGCATACAGGCAGCGTCAATCACGATCGGTACCACTGCGTGACACCACCCGCGTGTCTCGTCTGGATGCTGTGGATGTGGAGTACTGCATCGCCAGCGCCACGTGGGTGCTGCGGCGCTCCACGCCGCAGTAGTACCGATCGTGATTGACGCTGCCTGTATAGCAAGAGAACTCTTTGTACTTCGTGAGTGATTCAAACAATAGGGCTGTTTTTGAGGTGCTGTGAATTGCGCAGGAGAAGGTGTCAAAGGAGTTGCATTTCTTGGGTATCTGTAATGAGAATAACTTTCCAAAAAGGAGATCTATTCCTTTATTCATTCAATACAAAAAAAAACTTGACTAGGCCTAGGTTCTTTGTGCAAAAATAATTTTGCAAACGTTGCACACTAACTTTTGCCCTCCCACCCCCCCCCCCCATCTGTAATTTGCTCGGATGCATTGAATTGGGTAAGTAGTGATGCAATAGTGTGCAAGTCTTCAGTGGTTTAAGATTTTCGGCTCTGTTCTAACTACATCATCTATGTTTCTAGATATCAAGATCCTTGTCCGCGAAGATGGCGAAACAGAAGTGCGTCGTTTAATGGGTACGCCCCTTTTCAATTATCCTTCAGCATCTATCGAAGTGATACCAATTAGTCGTGAAGACGAAGACTGGGGTACAGCAGACGTCTTGCGGCAATATGGTGCGAAAATTACAGTGAGTTTTCCATCGTAGCTTTCCCATTATTTTGCACTTGCAAAGCTGATCGAACACATGCCAAGGTATGAATCACTTCGCAGAGTAGCTTGAGGGTTTTTCGTCAGTATATGCTGTTGTTTAGGTAGACGATTACTCTACCTAGACAACAGCGAGATCATTCTCTGCTCCCTGTGCGTCGCACTACCTATGCGGCGCGTGGAACTATGTACAGTCTTTCTCAAAAATTCTTGCCACATGCTGGACCGCCCGTCAGTTAGCCACGTCTCACCACGTTTGATAATGCATAGGTGATGCGGCGCGGCTTAGCAGGACGGTAAAGCGTGAGGCAAGAATTTTTGAGAAAGACTGTAGCTATGCGCCGTGGCTGCGGCAACACATGACGGCCACTGCTTACAGCCGCGATGCGTAGGTATGCGGCGCGTCAGACCGCGGAAGGTTGCAATCATGGTTGGCCTTCCCTATACATACATTGAGAGTGTCATTCATCATATCATCATGAATGTTTCGGTGGAGCTTTGTGGTGCAAGAACAGGCTGAGCGACTTTCTTCGCCGTTCGATATTGACGAACGTTTTATTGTTGTTTTTAGTACTGTTACAGTACTGTGCCTATTTGTTGCTAAAACGTGTTAGCATTCAATCATATATTATAGTAGTCATATAACGAGCTTATAGAAATGATTAGATTAAAAAAATGTGGCCTTAACGAGTAGATAACTGATTTGTTTAGTTTTTGAGGACAATTTATTGCACAAATTTTATTGATTTCAGCGTGACTTCGTAGTAATGTCTTGTGATTTTATCACGGATGCACGACTACAACCCATGATTGATCAGTTCCGTGCGCATAATGTAAGTTTAGCTGTTCAGCTGTGATCTGATATCTTTGCTACTCTTGAATCATGTATTATTCCGTCGAAGAATCAGCTTTTTATCTGTATTTCTTTTATCTTATTGTCACATATGTTTTCACAGCTGGACTACTTTTCCGACCATCATATTTTAGGCCACGTTTTTATGTCTACTTAGTGATATGTGTGCTACTGGACCTGTGCCAGGACCAAAAGTGCGCCGTGGGAAAGGTAGGGATTGTTTTTCTTCAAGCAAGGTTGTAATTTTTTTCAGAATTGCTTCGATGGATTTTTAGACTGAAGCTGGCAAGCATAAGAATCTTGTTAGATTTGACTCTGCAGTGTGCAGAACACTGCTACCGAATAGGGCAAGGGTTCATGAAACGATAACCAAGCAATCCAGCCGTGGTTAGCTTGATTGTTACTCCACAGGATATAGTGTATTTCACCGAGGGACATAGTTGTGAAGATATTAGAGAAAGAGAGATTGCGAGAAATAGTGCCGCATTCGGAGAGGCAGGCAAGAGATGCAAATAATAGGCACAAATACTCAACTATTGTCCTTTTTGAAACGGACTATATGTAATATTAGAAGACGCAGAATCCAAAATTTGGTTTGCTAACCTGGTTTCGCTTGATTTGTGCTCATGAGTCTAAGCCCAGACTGCAACTTATCACCCAGACTGTGCGCATTTATGCATTGCATTGATACCCCCGTTCTCATGCTCGTCCGATCCTTCTGCTTTCTGTTCTAGCCTGTCCACACAGATAGGAGGCGTGCGTGTGCAAGCGAGCATGGAGGAGGGAGTTCTACATATGTGCGCACGTTTTCATTACAGGTCGAGATTTCGTTGCACTGGAAGAGTCGACAAGTCGAATAGTCTACATGACATCTGAAGAGGATTTTGATCAGCCTGTAAACGCGGAGTCATGGATGAATAAGCACGTTCCTTGTTGTTTTGCAGCATCTTTATGTTGTGCGATGCTAGGAAGGCTATAATGCAATGCACGTGTTTCAGATTTTCAAATGTGAGTCTGACGGCGCGGTATGTCGACTGTCACGTGTATTTCATGCGACATTCCTGCCTTGGCATGATTGCAAGACAAAAGTGAGTGCAATCGCATGTTTTTGTGTGTCCGAGAATACACCAGGCAATCGCCAGCATGTGATCGTAGGCAATCTTCCGTCAAGGGGTTTTCTCTTCCGTTGACACTAGCTGAAGTGTCCTATCGCCTTTATTTCTGAGATGATGACATATTCTAAACTTCACCGCCACATTGGTTTGACCGATCTATAACGAAAGGCTCAAAATCACAAGAATTCTGGTTACAAGGATTTGAAGTGTAGATTTTGTGGAGCGTAATCGCGTAGGGCTCTAGTTTTATGGGCTGTTCGCGGAACTTCGGCTATTTTTCTGCACGTTCAGACCTGTAATTTATGTGCCCTGAAACATTATGCTAGTCACATTCCTCTTCGGCTCGCAAGTCCACTATTCGTCAGAGGTCCAAAACGGTTTAAAGTAGATTCAAAGGCGTGGCTAGAGGATTTTATGCACTTCAAGTCACTGTGCCGAGGTGACTGAATCTGCAAGTATTTAAAAGCGAGTATTGAGACTGGGACTCCGCCTTTCGTTCGAAATATCCTCAAAGTAGCGTCCTGCAGCTACACGACCATTACACCTGGATGGTAAAATTATAATTCCAGGAACTTTGCGTCATTAAAAGCTGATTTCGTTCCATACTTGTTGGCCCAACAATGTCTACGTGAGTGTTTTACAATTATATCTTCATTTTTCTGGAGCGTTATGCTCAAACCACGCCTATAGTATATGGTTAGAAGCTGGACATTGTAAGAAGTCGCCCGGTGCTAGTTAATTACTGCAAAATGCGATGTTGTCCATCTGCCAACAGTGTTATACCAAATGTTATATGTATCCTGCAAAACAGAGCTATTCCTTAGTTTGGATCAGTGGCGGACACAGGAGGTTTATAGTATATGCCTGCATAGAGAATGGGTTTCAAAGTCTCTCAGGAACACTATGAAATACAGAGTTTGTGTCAGCTTATTCTCAGTTCATTATTTTTACAGTCATATTTTATGTTCTTATGTTCAATCAGTATAAAATTAAATACTTTTAACAATTTTGTTCTTGAAATTCCAACCGTCCAGCTCACAAAATGGTAGACCCCAGTTCTCTTCCTTGGCTGCGGCATTCTACGTCCGCCATTACTGAGAACCACTTTTTTATTATTGGACTTTGTAAAATTCCTTTTACTATGGTAGCAATGAACCAGACCGAACACACTGCTAGCACAGTATTTCTATATTTTTCCTAAGCACTGCTTTTGACTTTATTTCGTCTCCGAAATAGATTCCGGATTGAGTTTCATCTCAGGCATATTCTAAAAATTGCAGTTCATGAATGTATCCAGTTCGTATTTATTGGCATGAATGATTGTTTTCGTTACGGTATCCAATGGTGATGGTGAAGCGCCAAAGTGCATGGCTTATCTACTACCACACGGTAACGCTACTGTAGCAGCTCATGCCAACAACCTAGGATCCTATTTTGAAGTGAACAAATCGGTATATATATATATTTTTCCTAAAAATCTAAGTATGAGACAGTTTATACGCTCTTTTTCAGATATTGAAATGTTTGCCGCGTATATCTTCCAAGTTATACACCGGCCAAGTTTTCGATGGCCGAGCAACTGGAATACATACTAATGAAAGTCTAGTTGCCAAGAGTGCGCAGGTGTGCCAATTACCAGTAGTTGAGGAAATTACATGGATAACACTGCTGGATTTCAGGTTGGCGCTCGCGCTTTGATCAAACGTAGTGTCGTTGGATCGCGGTGCTCCATTGGCGAACGAGCGAACATTCAAGGTAGTGTTATTATGGAGGACTCATCGATTGGAAAAGGGTTTGTAAAATCATTGCTGTTTTAGATAGAGCTTGTCATTCATTTGCAGCAAATGTTCAGCGCGAAAATCACGCAAAGTATAATCTGCTCCGGTGTGGTGGTCGGCGATAATGCAGAACTCAGCAGTGTAATTGTGACTAAGGATCAAAGGATTAGCGCCAACGGTAACGACTTCCCTCCTGGACGTGCTGCTCTAATCGTAGTGTTGTGCTTTAGCTAAGTTGCAAAACGATTTGATCGCCATGGATGATGAGGACAACGCATGGGAGAATGGTCTTTGAGGTTCCAGGTATTGATCCGAGGCGCATCTCCTGCACAATGTCTTCAATTTCAGAACTAAATTGAAATGTTGAAGGGGAGTCTTCATCTTCAATGTTTTCCTCACAAATAGGCTGTTTTAATAACGTGAATTCGAAAAAATCTTTCTACTGTATGATAATTCATTTTGTTTTTGCGACTGATTCAAGTGCCAACATTTCCATTCATTTCTTGTTCCTATGATGAATTATCACTTATTTTTTATATGTTCTTGTTTTTTTTTTCGTTTCTGGTGATACTTTCCTTGTCGGTGAATATTAGATTTCTGTTATAAATATTATTCACTCCACGGCTTCGTTCTGGTGTTTTATTTCTCACAGCTATCTAACGCTGATAAGGGCAACTGCTATATGCATACCATCGGTAAATTCACTCAAAATGCTAATCGTGACCTTGTGACCTCGTTTTCGTCCATTCTGAGGGAAACAGTGGATGAAGCTATGTGGATATGTGGATGAATCGGTGCTCTAATGTAAACTGGTTCGTCGTATTCAGCGTTCTGGAGAAACAAATATGTCTTCATATACCTATGGCCAGATTAAAATCGATGCAACTGATAGAATGGATCATTCCGGGCGGAAAGTGGAATGGACTCTTCACATACCTATAGTCTGTGAGGTCAGAGAGGGTCGATGGAGTGACTTTGTCTGCAATTACGACCTCAGTGGCCAACTGATCTAATTTTAACATCTTTCTTCTCTGAGTTTTGATACGTAGGTGACGGTGGCGGACGCAGAATCTGGGCGGGAGGGGAGGGGAAAGGAGGGTCTCCGCCGCTTCGCGGACCCAAATGGAAAATAAATTAATAAAAATATTAATTATAATTATAAATCATTGATAAAAATTATACTAAAACTAATAACAAATGTGAACATAAGCGCTCACAGTCGTTGTTCATTTATCACCGGAACGGCTCCTCATCCTGTTAAAGGTTAAGATTAAAAGTTTGCAAAACAGGACACGAGGACGGGATGCAAACCCTCGAACCTTAACCTATGAGCCTGCATCACTATCCACTCGGCTATCTAGCTGCTGAGCTGTCCATGAGGGAGGTTCATGTCACTACGGCAGGAAATGAAATTGTGAGCTTGTATTAGTCATTTAGCAAAATTCAAGTGTAACCTCTAACATGGTTTGGGACAAGCCATCCAGCCATATATGTCTCGTTTCGAAAGCGCAGCTTAAGTTTGTGCACTTCCCTTGTAAGTTGAGTGTAGCTTTTGTTCTAGGCAATTATCCTGTTACATAACTTATTTTCTCATGCCTTCCATGTCCTTTGAGAGCACCGGAAAGTCTGCAGTGATGTTTCGCTTTCAACAAGCAACCTGGGAAAGGAGATGCGAGAAGTTTGAAAATGTTTCTGAACTTAATCTTTACCAAAAAGTCCGGGGATTCTTTTTTGATGTTATTCATTTCGAAAATGTGCGAAGAAAAATTCCGACACAATAATTCCAGATAGATTCTTGTTTTAGGACTAAATTATCGTATCTGTGAGATAGCACAATGAGTTTCATCGCTTTATCAAGCAATAGACGAAGGTCGTATGAACAGACACATCGAAAAGCTATGCAGACTCTTCTAGAACTTAATTATCCGCGGAACTGGATGAACATTTGGCTTCACTCCCTTTATTCGGAAAAATCGCTTCCTTATGGTCCTGAAAAAAAGTGACGTACCTACCTGGGATGAGGCGAGAACAGACAGCAATGGAGATCTATTTAGCAACGTACCCATTGGTCAGTATGGCGAAAACGGGAGATAGGCAAAATCTAAGAAGATTTGAAAGATTAAAAATATGGTTGTAAGCGTCGCTGCTACCGGCTGGGTTGTGCCATAAGTATACAACTACAGCTGTCGTAAGAAAAATGCTCCCGAAGTGCAACGTCAAGGGCAACTCTATTTTGACGGTCACCTTCGATTTTGTCTGGAAATACGGCGGTTACACATTTGTTGCCTTGCCGCTGTTCTATGTTATTTTACAAACCCTCGTAATCACGACGATAAATATGCCGAGATAGCAGAGAAGGCTAGAAAATGCCACAAATTCGGCGAAGTACAAGTCCATACCATATAGTAGTGCAGCAGCAAAGGTGCCACCTACAAATGAGTAGCACTCAACTGTAGCAATCAGTTTTCTTTTTGTGAATTTGAAGTCTCCTACTGGTAAATGTGAATCCTGGCAGTGAAAGTGTCCAAGTTGCTTCAACTTCCCCGGATAGGCAAAGGACGGCGTTGAAAATTCCGAATACCCAGCAATGTACGAGGAGTATCTTCAAAATAACGGTTTATACAGCTGGAACCAGTTGTTTACATAGGTGTTCTAAGGGGAAAATCACTATGTAATCCCGAAAAGCGTGCAAACACATTAGGTCCAAACCGATGAACTCCAAATTTAGGGCTTCGAAATGTTTTGGAAAGGTAATTCTGGCCAGAACATTGCAGAAAGGAGTTATTAAACACAACGGCACTCAAATTAAAACTAGCCCCACAACATAGTCCCATTTTTTTGTAAAGTACGGTAGGCATGCATTAGAGACTGTAAATTTCATTGCTCTTGAGCTTTTCGCAAGCAGATCATTTCCTATGCTGATAACGTGCTTACAATTTGTTCCAAATTTAGTTTTCCGCGAATGCAGTACGCATACCATAGGAACTTGAAGGGGCAATCTTCGTTGAGACAATCCGAAAAAGGGCAGTCTCCGCTGAGAAAGTGGCAATGGTCTTGATACTTCTACCTGATACGGTGGTATTTCGGAAAATTGGTAGCGGATGGTTGTTTAGAGTAAGTCAGGGACAAGTCTGACGATGAACGACTCACATTGGCAACTCTGAGAGAACATAACTGTCTCGCACGTATTGCCCAAGCAACTGATACAAGTCGATGAATTGCTAGCATGAGGATCATGGGATACTCAACTGCCCAGCTTCCTTGGAAAATAGCTCCATTTATCTGAAAGTCATGTACTTGTTCGTGTACAGCGAATCTGATTAAGACACATAACTAGATTGCATACTTTCTCACTATAAAGCAGTGGTGGCATTGGAATATAATCAAGGGTAACCAAAGCTAATCCCAATCTTTATTACATAGATTTACGAACCAAGAGCTCCAGGAACCTGTCTTCTAATATCTTCTAATCGTTCCTGGTAAGCTTAGAGACCTCCGAGCCTCTTTTTCGTTCGGTTTTCGTACAACATCCGCTCACCCTCATCAAAAACTAGACGGTATACCCGGCCCCGCCCGGGTGGCTCCCCATAACCCCAGCTACCTCACACTGGTGAAGACAATTGCTACTGCCGATAAATGTATCAAAAATGCCCATAATCCTGCTGATCAGCATATTAGCGAAAGTGACCTTTCCCATCTACCCGTAAGCGAAACGCCAGCAAAGTCATTTCGATGACACTGAATCGATGTATTTGCAAGATTATTGTCATATTCGTATTCAGCGCATTGAGGAACCCCAGTAGACATGTCTTCACCGGCCTATGGGGCAGAATAGCGAAAAATCAATAAAATCGGTAATTCAATATCTCGTGCAGAGCAGTTATCATATTCGTGTTCAGCGTACTGGGAAACCACAGTAGACATATCACTGCCTTTCCTCCAGCGAAAATGTAAAAAAGAGCGATGAAATCAATAAATCAATACTGTGGTTCAAAATGGTTATCATATTCGTGTTCAGCATGTTGAAGAACCCCAGTAGACATGTTCCTGCCGCCTCAAGTGCAAAAACAGCAAAAAATCGATATCGACTGGATGGATTATTATGATTATCGATGGATTATCGACTGGCTCATCGATATAATCATCGAACACACACTTGCGGCGCGTAAAAGTTTACGCGCCGATACACAGTGCAAAGGAGGGAGGTAGAAGAGAAATCCTGGCAGGTCAGGAATGTTCCTAGTTTTGCCGCAGCGACTGCCGCGCGAACAAACCGCGTTTCCATTTTCGCCGCTTTCGGTCGGCGCGAGAACTTTTTGGAGTTTTGGAGAGGCGCGTAAACTTTTACGCGCCGCAAGCATGAATAACGCTATACGCACATACACACATACACACATACATACATACACACATACACACACATACACACATACATGCACACATACACAC
This sequence comes from Ancylostoma duodenale, assembly GCA_000816745.1. Lineage (NCBI taxonomy): Eukaryota > Metazoa > Nematoda > Chromadorea > Rhabditida > Ancylostomatidae > Ancylostoma > Ancylostoma duodenale. Next base: position 119 of record KN727701.1, on the reverse strand, counting down.
ATATACACATACATACACACATACACACATACACACATACACACATACACACACACCAACATACACACGTACACACATACACGCATACATACATACACACATACATACACACATACACA
>KN727700.1:2810-25139 GCA_000816745.1 Ancylostoma duodenale | reverse complement strand
GAAAACACTGACAAAACAAAGAAGTTTTTACGGAAGCCCAATGACTACTCTGTTAGGGTAAGAAGCTTTCTGATACATCTGAAGAAAGACTTCTAAAGATTTTTCAAACTGCTGAATAATTGAATTACCCAATCCTATGACATTCTGGAGTTCTTGGATATTTCAGAAGTACTGGTAGTGACTCCCATTACAGTTGAATACCTGACGTCAAGTCGATCTATGTAAAGATTGGTTTCGTCAAAACTCTATCAATTCTACGTAAAAGTGCAGCGCATATAGAAGTGAAACCCAATCGCAAAGGTTCGCCACGTAGAAGTATCTGCAATTCTGTACGCTCTCTTCCACCATAGGATAATGACGGAAAGGTGGACGAGTTGCTCTGTCAGGCTGATCCAGGCAAACAGCGACGCCTGACCGTAATCGGGTGGTAGTAGCGCGCTCCAGACTCAGCCTGTCTATAGCGCCACCCGAAGAATCACGCCATACGACCTACACCCGATTTCACTAGACAGGGAAAAGTAAGGAGAGTATGTAAGAACGAAGGTGTAGTGCCCATTGGATTTGGAAAAAGTACCGGAATGTCCGGGTCCGACCGCTTGTTTCGGTCGACCTCAGGGCTTGTTGTATATCGCCCTGTTGGACGGTGAATAGATCCTACTATGGACCTAATTTGTCACTTTTTTGTTGGAATATGATCAGAACTTGTCAGGGAATACTTGTTTAGCTAACTTGTTGGAGGCTCATGCCGAACCGAGTTCTCGGTAGCAGAAGTCATGACAATCCCTATGAGACTTTCATTCCCTCAAGATATAATACAAACCCTTACTATGCTTAGAACCGAGAAATGCATTAGATACAGTCGAATTTGAAAATTCAATTTCGACTAGTTTGAAATTTTGGACTTTCGAATACCAGCAAGAGGTATTATGCATTTTTGGGGAATGATAAGTAGAAGTTTATAGATTTCTCTTTCTTCGACATCCGCGTTTTTGGATCGGATTATTAATTTATTATAAACTTAGTCGGGTTCTTTATTTATTATTTTATTCGTTCTTAGGTATAAGGGTAACCCAGTAATCTGGTAAAAATTTGCTCGAAATGTGGGCGAGTGGAAGTCCAGACCCGATGAAACATTCCGTTAGATCCTGAGATTATCTTCTCCCCAATTCTGAACCACACGTGAACTGTGCTCCGAACAAAGCTCTCCATAAATGTCTGAGGACAACTTCCAGTTGAATCTATCACCAGGGTAATACAACATGTTTCAAAGGCAGAACTTGTTATCCTATTGTAATTCTCTGCCAAGATTCATTTTACACTTGTTCTTTGCTTTGGCCCCTATAGCCACAGATGGGTCGATCTATGCCACCGTATAGGGCTGCTCATTATCGAAATGTACTCAGGTGGAGGAACGAAGGGACATCATCTTTTTTGAAATGAGAAAGAAAACTGATTTCTTCGTGTTCAAACACCAATCCGTTGATTAGCCAGCAATTTAGGGCTGTACCGGTGGAGGAAATGAGGGACAAAGACCGCGACAACTTCGAGCGGAACGGACAAAACGAAGGTTTCGTATGCCTTGCTCCTTCCATCCGTACCTCTTCTGGGTAGTTTCTTTTTCTGAAACAAAAAAAAGCTCAATAATTGTTAGTGAATACTGGAATTCGCTATATCGCACTGCATACAACGAAATATTCAGATAATTTACTAACGGTCATACATCCGAACGTCCCCGCAGAGCATACGCTATGACGCAGCTACTATTTGTTCAGCAGCCCAACGTTTGAACCTCATTATGCACCATTTATATAAGGATAACCTATCGTTGATGTTTTCACGCTTCTCCTAGGAAATTATCCCAAAGGATCACAAATCACAAGCGAGTATCAACGGCTTTGAGAAATTTTCCACTTCGCTACATATCCTTTCTGAATGAATTTTGTTTTCAACCTGGTTGGACTGTGACCAACAAAGTGCTATCGCTTTCTGCCGTGGGGGTGGAATTATTCGAGCGATTTTTAGGACCCTATTGACCAAGACCTGGTCTTGTTATAGTATATTTAGTGGTTGTTGTAGAATGACTTCCGTTCGAGTAGCGGATGTCAATTTTCGATGACTTCCTCGGTGAATGCGACACCAAAACATTTGCGAATTTTGTTGACGCGGTTAGATTTATGAGCTCCCTTTGCACTGTTCATTTCCGGAGTAACCATGGTGAGTCCAGAGATCGTAGCCCTTCGCGATCACAAGCAACTCACCTGTTTCTCGAACATTCACGTGGGAGAGATTCCCACGTTTTTCTCGTGGCACATACTTTTCGATGTTTTCCCATGTCATTTCTGGAACATTACCTTATTAGTTCTGCGAATACAAAATATAGTTTGATTCAGCGGTTGACAATAGGCCCCGCCCATTCGCTCTTTCGAAGACAAACAACGTACGTAGAAGAAACGCTTCAGCTCCTCCCACATGGTCGTTGTGGCTGAGCGAGGCGAGGACACATTATCTAGGGTAAAGCTATGTAGGTCTTCTTCTCCTTCCCTTCTGTCAGGGGTAGGTGTATCCTGTCGTTGATCCAGAGCTGCAATGTTGGCTTTTTTTAAATCCTCAAGACAGTTACGCTTCTTCTTTGACAACTTTATGACCTCACAGTTAAGCCGCTTTGCTTTATATGGATGTTTTCGAGCTGTGATATGAAACTGAAACTCATCTAATCCTTTAAACATCAGATCATCCAAGCACTCTGATCTCGATTACACACACATATATGCGTACATATATAGTCTGGTAGAATACGCAGGCCAGATCTTGGATTAGAAAGCCAAGCAAAGAACTCTCTATCCCTCTATATATATTCTAGATTTGTCTCCATTACAACTCTCGTCCGATTTTCTCTCTTCAAGTCTTAGCATCTTTTATTTTTTATTGTTTTCTTTTTGCTGAATTTCAGCTCCGTTGTTTCCAGGGCGCTATTCTCAAAAGCTATTTTAGTTTTGCAGTCATATGATCAACACAGCAAACAGATCTTCCAACGAACTTCTCGAAAGCGTCGTTCACGTGCTGCTTACACCTCATTTCCTGTTTTTATTCCGTGTAAATGTTACCATTACCAATCCTACCAGGTCTCTCGAAGTTTCTTTACCTGCGCTTCCAAAATAGCTGCGTTTTTGAGCGGCATATGATTCGAGCCGGTATTAATCGCACTTTTTTCTTTGGCACATCGTTCACTATAATCATATCACTGTTCCAGATGTTTCCAAGTATTTTCCCCCTTGTCTTTTTTTGGTCTGTTTTGATCCATTTCGCCTTTTGTTTGAGTATCTCAATTTTTTGCTACCATGAATGCTTTCAAGTTCCTGTTCGCTCCCTCAAAAAAAGCCCCATCTCTTTCTCATACTTTTAATTTTTAGAATTTTTTTTGAAGCTACGGATTACAACGTTTCACATGTTTCGCTGTAAAATTACAGAGAAATCTGTTTTTAAGAGCTTTATTTTGGTGAGCACAAGAACTGCTCTGTGGAATTTCAATGGTGTGAGCTTCTTATGGCTGTCGCCCTATGTATAAGTTACGAACACGACAAAGATCCTGTGCTCAAAATAGCTCCTCCCCCAATGCTCCTCAAAATAGGATACTCAAAAACGTTCTTCGGTTTTTCAGTGAAACATCACTGATTCGCTTATTATCTTGCTGTTAGCCGTTGACTCATTAGCTCCCTTTCTTTGGTAATTAACTCATTTACACACATTTACTCAACGTATTAGGTTGGTCCAAAAGTTCTGCACCAAGATATTTTTTAGGATCTAGAATTCCATAGACTTTGAATCAAAGTGGCACCACTTGTGAACTGTAGGATACACCTGGCTGCAGCCGTACAATAATCGCCAGACATCTCGAAGCACTGGGTTACATAAAACTGATGACGGGTTGGGTCCCCAAGAAATGAGTGCCTCGCAAGAGTGAGTGTGTGTCAGTCTCTGCTGTTGATCTCACACAGTAGGAACTTCCTCCGCCAATTCATTACTGGAGATGAGAGTTGGAGGCTGTGGGTTAACCATGCACAACAGAGAAGCTGGTCTCCGCGTAACGCACCAATCCAAAACAGCCGAAAGGAGAGCTGCACGAACGAAGGTTTTTCTGTCTTGTTAGTGGAATTCCGAGGAAATGCTGCATCGAGAACTGTTGACCGTAAATGCCTATGTCTACTGAGAACCGTAAATGCCTATGTCTACTCGTTTCAACCACAGAAATTGGCAGACGCAGCTCGCCTGGAGCGGGGAAAAATTGACCATGTTGCTCTACTTCATGACAACGCCCGAGCTCCCGTGGCAAAATTTACCCGCCAGAAAATTGCCAAATTAGGTTGAGCAGTTCTACCACACCCTCCTTATTCTCCTGACTTATCCCCATCAGAATACAATTTATTCTGAGCCCTGAAGGTACATTCACGAGAAATAAAATTCGATGATCGGGCCAAACCGAAAAGTGAGATTTCAAGGTTCTTGGACTCGCAGCTGCAAGAGTTCTTGACTTCAGGAGCTGAAGCTCTAGTAAAGCGTTGGCCATACCTCATGGATCATGAAGGTAATTATATTGTTGATTGATATCAATTCATAATGAACTTGAGATTCTTTGAAAAAAAAGTATGAAATTAGGTGCAGAACTTTCGGACCAACCTAATACATCATTCTGGGCTTGGACCCATCATTGAGGTTACCCAGGGTGAACATGTTGGCGCCTGTGTTAACGATATCGGTAAATTTTTGGGATGTGAGCTGTTAACAAGTTTATCTAGGGTAATCTCAGTGATGCATGCCGCATTTGAAGGTTCTATGTATGGTATGTTAGCTAGGAGAGGACCACTGAAGTGATTTTGTCTGCAATTACGACTGCACTGGTTCCATAGATGGGATGACGCCGTAGGATTGGTCTGGAAGGAGATTTAACTAAATGGCGGCATTGGAACACGAAGTGGAAGGAATCACACCACATACGCAAAAATTGGATCAATTGACCGACACCGTGATGAGGTCGTAATTGCAGACAAAGTCACTTCATCAGCATTCCATGAGCTAACAGACCTGTATTTACAAGTTTACAACACTGATATAGGTTGGGACTGCGTCTTTGAGCATTTTTTAACCAATTCCGATCTAATAATGTTTTGTTCCTCTGCATTTCCAAAACATTGCCTTATATCCTCATAATTCGTGTCGCTTTCGTGACCATTTTATGCGATCTGCTGTTTATCGCGTTGTGTTTATCGCCACATTGTTTACGATCTCCTCACTCAGCTTGCTTCCAGATGTCGAACTGTACCAGCATCCAGGACACGGTGTTCGAGGCGATAGATCTCACCGCGGTGCGCGCATTGTTCGCGGTGCTCTACAGCCTGGTGTGGGTGGCGGCGATCGTCGGCAACACGCTCGTGCTGTACGTGGTGTCGTTCAATCAGGTAATTCCCCATCTGCTAGGATCTCTGCCCTTCGGTGCCATTAATCAGGCGCGAACATCAGCGCCCAGGCGGGAATTAGCCGGCGACCGCTCGGGCGTGATGCCCTTCACGCCTGATCCTTCCCTTCAGTCCGGAATTGAGGCCAGCACTTCTTGCGAGTTGAAATAATTCATATCAGGCACTGTGAATATTTTCATAGTTTCCAGCAATATTTTGGGGATGTAGGGAAATAGTTTTTAACGGATTTCTTCCGTTGATCACAGATCAGTGAGGCTGTGGAGTAATCCCTGTGCCGTGGAAACTGTGACGTAAGCAGTTTTCCGATGACCAAACCGGTAACACAAGAATGTAAGCCAACGTTCACATCTTTTCATTTTTTTCAACAGTCACCTGATTGAGTAATTTTTTTTAAATCCACAAGTAATTCTGAGCGGATGCGGAACTGCCCATTGAGTCCACGACTTGGGAAACAACTGATTCATAATGGATAGGAATTGCTGAGGCCAGGAAGGGACAACAAAAGAGTGTCGGCGGCGGAGTCTTCTTTTATGGGGTTCAAATTGTCAAACTGTCCTACTGCGAATAGAAGCCGATGAATAGCGTCAGAGTTAATTATTTGTTAGCGTGGGTAGATGTTATTCCTCGCCATCGAAATCCACAATATTTACTCGAAAACCGACGCAAAGTGCAATTAAAAAATCGTGATTTCGGTTTTTTGAAGCCCCGGGGAAGGTCTCGGAATCGCTGCAGTCCGTCCTGCTTTCTCACATTTCTCCTGGACTCTCGGCTCCACCATCTTTCGTATTAGCAGGTGGTTCAAATCCAGGAGTGGGAGGATTTTTCCCTGAATTTTCCCTAGAGTAGCACAAATTACACTCAATAACTTATTCATTTTTAATTCACACGGGGAGCTATGTTACTAATCAACTTATTGTTAGCGAAAATTAAGCGGAGTTTTGCTAAGAAATTCATTCATATTATGAAGTGTCGTCTTAATCATTTCGCCGTAAGGTTCCTGTAGTGGTCCAGGCGCTGTTTTGACCTTTAGCTAATTGTTTTGCTATTGTTTCAAGTCGAAATTCTTAGTGGCCATGGGAAAGCGGAAGTATGCTTTTCTCATTTACTGAAGGATGTATCTACTTTCGTTTCCGGAGAATGGAAAACATAAAACTCCACACAAACACGTAGCTCCTCGTGCAATCAAGTTATACCCAAATGAGAAACGCTTCCTTCCGTAACTCATCAGATAGTGGTAATCAGCTGAGCTGATAGCGGAAGAGCTTTTGTATCATATGCTTAGCTGCGGAAGTTTTTCTGCACTTTAGCACCCGACCTTGCGCTAGAATAGCTTCATTACTGTCATTGTAACCGTTAATGAGTGTTCAGTGTGCTTGCTTTGTCCTTAGGATTTGACAGTGCTCCCTCATCACATGTTCTTATGTTGGTTTGTAGCTTCAGGAATGGATGCACTTCAACATTGTGCGCCCAGAGGAACATAACCGACCTTGGGGCTCCGTATGCATCATTGAGATTACCCATGGTAAACGTGTTAACCTACTCAAACTCACCCTCCACCTGCTACAAGCTAACATTTTTACCCATATGTGACGTTGTCCACAGCCTGTATGCATCATTGAGATTACCCAGGGTGTGTTGACGCATGCATGCAGACCCGTACTCAGCTGTTACCCATAGGTTTATGACCACCCATACAAGGAAAGAAACCTTCCAGTGATGCATACGGGCCCGGATTAGAGTACGTTTATATGTTTTGCAGAGATTTTGGATTTAGAACCTATGTATGTTCGGGAAATATTTGTGACTTGGAAAAGATTTCAAGCATCATTTGGAACGCTGTAATGTAAAACATTGGTATTCACATGTAAATTAACCACTATTACAAAACTTTGAGAACATTTTGCACTGTTCCTTCTGAATTCAGAATGACACACGTCACAAGTTGCACTTCAACATTCTAAGACTCTTGAAGACGTGAAGTGCTAATTAATTAACAGTTTACGCTTGAGAAGAGCAGAAGCGCATATCTGTAAAGTTCAACGGGTGCCTCAGCGCTAAGACGAGCACAGCAGCGTTCTATGGGGTTTAAAAGTTTTGTGATCAACATGTTCCTGGTTGGTTGTTGGGGCATGAACAATGTACACTCATTCATAGTAGTCCGACACTTTTCAAGACAACATCATTAGCTATGACGATTGCTTTTTTGTTTCCCTTTAAATAGCCTCAGACAGGAAGTAGTTTTTCTGAATTTCTAGTCATGCAAAGGGTAACTAGCTGAAGTCCAAATCCTTGTCAACTTCTGAAACGGACAAAAGATTGCTAATGCCTCTAACATAAAGCCGGATTGTCCAAAAAATAAGGCAACAGGGCAACAGCTAACCCCACCTAACTAACTTCAGCCTCAATCTAACGGAAAAAAGTGAATCTTATTCTGAGGGATTTCCTCCTGGAAGGTGCATGCAAGTTCCGCTTGATTACTTCTTAAATCGAATCCTCACAGATCCTGGGGTTTCCTTAGGCCTTCCTTGAATTCTGTTCGGAATGCTGAGTGAGCAGCCAGCAGCCAGAGCTTTCATCACTTCGGATTTCTGGATCTATGATGGGCTTGGACTCGTTCAATGACACTTTTTTAGAAGACTAGACCAGCTCCTGACTGTGTAGGGGTCAATCGCAGCCCGGTAAAAAGAACGACCAGGGCTAGGATTCATGTACGCATGACCGAGCTAAACCAGGGTAGCAAATCAACTTTCGCTTCCTGGGTCTCTTACCATCACTTAGCCTATACGATAACCAATCACGATAACCATGGTTTGTTTGTTTCGCCATCGTTTCATGAATCCCAGCCCAGTAGTATTGCAGTAAAACCTCAAATAAAAGTAAATATAGATCAAGTCAGTAGATGATTAAATAATGAATTAGATGACTGTTTAATTGAGAGCATGATTGAGTAATCGAAGAACTTGAAATTAATAATGTTCAGGAAACCTAAATTATAAGGTTTTCGTAGAGCATTCTACTTTGTTTTGAGAAAAGCACGTACATAGTTGTATTTTACTGTGTTATTGCTTATTGACTGAGCTGTTATAGTAGGATTCCCGCCTTTCACTCTATTGGAAATACTTTAGCTTTGTGTAATTTTTTATAAATATTTTCTGTGAGGCAAAAACGAGGAAGTTATCAGTTGCTTTTTCCTCCTACGTTTTTGCGTAAGTCTTCCCACTCGGCTTAAGTTTTTGTGTTAGCCTCACACGGAAGAGAACGTTGGATAGGGCTCACTTCCTAATAACATTTAATAACTTTGTTGTTATGGGATCAGTAATAGAAGACTTTCAGTTAGACTGTGCGGATTCCCGTAGACGTTGACTGTGCTGTTTTGGCTTGTTTGCAGGTGCTTCCGGAGGTTGACCGATTCATTTTCAGGTGTCCCTGTCCGTACGCAGTGTCTTCATCGGATGCTTGGCCGTCTCCGATCTCCTCATGTCGCTTACCTCACTTCCTTGGACCGCAGTCACCTTATTCACACGCGAATGGATATTTCCGAAGCCGATCTGCAAACTGATCGGTGTTTTTCAGGTGAATATTAGATTATTTCCTTCACGTCTGAATAAACACGGAGTGGGTGGTGTCCACTGAATTTGCGGTGTGTGGTGTCCAAAGTGCTAATGCCACAGCTATCTACTAAGTGAAGTGGCTAATCAAACTTTCTCAACAGCAGCACAAGGAGACATTTTCGAATGGATTGAATTCAAGCGGGATGAATCTGGTGGAAAACAAAAATATCTTGAAGAATGACGCCGGAAATAAATCTGTCCACGATAAATCTGTCCCCTTCCACATTTCATCTTCGTCTTCCTTAGGGATTTCAGACCGACAAGAAGCGATTTGTTGAGAGCGTGTGTCACAATGGGATCCGAAAACTTGTTGGGGCTGAATGCCGACAGATGGATGCTGCAGGGATTTTTTCCCGGAACATCAATCCTTAAGAATCCTTCCATATATAAGAGGTTAGCTCACTATGTCTCGAAATTTGGGACAATTGGACGCGTCGACTCCAAGTGCACTTTCGATACTCAGCCTGCCAATTTTGTATTTTATAAGGTGGGAACTTTGATTGTGCCACGACTAAGTCAGGATAAGAAGTAGAGGCTAAGGTTTGCAGTGGGTGACAAGCTAAGGTAGATGTTACGGACTCGGAATCCGGTCAGGGGGGGGGAAGGAGGGAGGAAGGGGTCAAAATTTATTTATTTTTATTTATTTACTTATTTATTTGCACTCAAATGGTGCTCCTTAACAGCAAGTTGAATAGTAGGGTTAGCTTGGCTATCGGGATTATAAAGTTGGAGAGTGATTGAGGGAGAAATGTTGAATTTCTTCTTTTGAGGGTGATCTTGAAAGGGACTAAGGCGGTGTTGACGTCTTGGATTCAAACCCTCTTAGAGAATATTTTCCCGAGAAAGAAGATTTATGGTTTACTACTGCTAGAAAAAAAGTAGATCGATCTTCTTTTATTGTTTATTAGTTGCATAGACATGTCTTTGTGGGGAATATGCATTACCAAATAACTTCGTCTCCATCGACTTAATGATATCAAACTTTGCTTCCTTTGTACTTGAACAGTTTCGTTCAGTATTGGGGTTTTGAGGGCCCAGTGCTGGATCAAAATTCCACGATAGTGGAATATCGAGTGACTGTAGCGGGGGCACCCCATGTATGATACAAGTCAAAGGTTTACCCTCCCCAACAATCTGGTAGCGACTAGGTGGGATAGGATCCTGAGGCTACGATCGATCCATTAAGTTGCAGGTGTGCCTTTTGCCACTTCTCAGTGGGTATGCATTCTCCAGGCTTACCCGTCTGTTATCCATCTTTAAATCATAAATATAAACGTACCCACAAAATAACCACAATTAAATTTCGAGCGGGCTATTTGCACAATTTGCGGTCACCGACAAACTCACAGCATAAGGAAACTCTGATTTACCAGATTTAGCCCAACCAGCTAGGCTTAAGAGGTTGTACTAAGTAGTTTATACCACCTGAGTAACTAAAATTCACCCATATTATCAATTATCCACGGGAATTTCATTCTGCAACAACGATTTTTCGCCAAAATAACCATTACCACTAAAAATTATACGTAGTGCTAGTATTATTAACATTTTAATAAGAGCCTGGTCCAATTTCAAAACACTTCCGATTCTGTGAGCACTTCCTAAACCTATGTGTTCCACAGGCTATAATACCGTATTTCTTCCTATGAAGACAAAAATGTAAGAGATCACACGACTTCTCCACGTGATTGTTATGATAACAACTCCTTAACAGGTTTTAATCCAGTACTATTGAAAAAGTCTTCGTGCACCTTTCCGCTCGAAGTATTTTAAAAGGGAGGCTATTCACTGAACTGCAAAGTTCAGTGCAGATTGCTTTCCGCTGGAGAAAGAGGAAATGAGATACGTCCGCTTTCTCTTGATTTGGTATTCAAAATACATTCGACGCTTCTCTCCTTTTACATAATTAACATATATTCAAGTGGTTCGAGTTTTGCAGAGGGGAATTGAACTATACACATCAAGTAGCAGGGACCAGTATTATTACTGCAAAGGTTACGGATTACAAAATTTACAGAATCCGCAGAAAAATGATTGTCTATTAAAGTTTGCAGCATTCAGGGGATTCTCTTAAAAACTCAATCGGCGATTTTTTTTCAGGGTGGGAGTATTTTCGTCTCCAGCTTCACACTGACTGTTATAGCACTGGATCGATGTCTGCTCATAATTAGACCAAATAAAGAGGTACGTAAAGCTTCCACTTGACCGTCTTCATGCTCAAATTCATTAGTAACTGCCGATTCTATTCCAGTTCATCGGCTATAACCGAGCTGTCGCGATAGTCGTGGCGATCTGGGTACTCGGTTACTCGTTGGCACTTCCGACAGGCATCTTCTCCAAGGCAGTCAGCTTTGAAAAGATTTGCGGTGTTTTCTGTGAAGAGATTTGGTGAGTGCCTACAGTACTACAGAAGCTGGGTTAGGGGTACAGAAGTAAAAATGAAAACCCATGAAAAGTAAAACGGAAAGCTTGAAACGGAAACAACATTCTCAAAAACAACATGTTTGTCTCGCGATGGAAAAAGCTAATAACGTGTCACGCACTATCAGAAAGAAAAGATAGGAGAACGAAATGGTTCGGGGAAGAATTCACAATGAAACGTGATAACCACTAAGTAATGAGGTGTCAGTAATTTTCAGGCCGGACACCAGCGAATCAGGCCTCAGCTCACCAAGCCGTCGTCTCTACGGTCTCTCCGTCCTTCTGTCCCAATTCGGAATCCCTGCACTGATCTCTTCTGTCTGCTACTGGTTGATCAGCAGAGTGATGTCGTCGCAATTGGAGCGAAGAAGAGGCCACACTCTGTTGAAGGAGTCCGAGGAGAAACTCGTGAACCGGAAAACTCGCGCCAACAGGTTCGCCTTACGATCCACTTAAATGGATAAAATCAGGACCAATGATTAATTTTGATATTATTGCAGGATGATGATCGCCATGGTTCTTGGTTTCATCTTTGCCTGGATGCCATTGAATGCCATTAACTTGTACCGAGATTTGGGGTCTTCCGTGAACAGTCCGTGGTTCTCAACGGTAGGGGATGGTCGTCTTAGCTTCTTAACAAAATTGGTTGGAGAAACGTAAAACAACTAAAATAATAAAAAATAGAAGATTCATGTCGTTCTTGCTGTAAGTCTATAATTTGGCTGAAAATTATACTGTCGGAGGAAAATTTGCAAAATTCTGGAGAAAGAAAGAGAGCGAGGGAGAGGAGCATGCAGCAGGTCCAGAATGAAGGGACTATTAATACTGTTCGGCATACTTTTACCTTACTGATACGTTACGTGAAAGTGGTGTATATCAGAAGTGAGCAAAACACAGCGAAGCGTAGGGAACAAAAATTAGGAACTAAACCGTAAACACCAACATCAACACATGCACTAGAACTTAGTACCTAAACACAACTGTTTTGGGTCCATTTGACGTGCATCACGCAAACTTTTTGTGTTCAGGTATTTGCGCTGTGCCACGTACTGGCGATGACTTCAGCAGCACTGAATCCTGTGATCTATTCATGGTTCAATCCACAGTTCCGATCTGCGATACAATCCCTATGCAGTGGACAGCGGAAACGCGTGAAAGGCAAGCTGCACTCAGAGATCAACACAAAACTGACCGAGGTATGTACTTATCTGTTGAGATCACTCACACACTCACTCACAACACTGTTTCGTTGTAGACCATAACCGACGTGAAGATCAAGCCGGAATTAATTCTCAACGACTGTCACCAGCCGGGAGACCAAATCCTCTGAAGAAGCTGGGAGAAGCTAGCCCATACCAAACCTATGGCCAATTCGGTGTGCCACAATTACGGGTACGGTCAGATCTAGGAGCGCGTCGTCTTTCGCCTCTGCAAATACCGTCTGAGCGTCGCAAACGATTGTTTATATTTTGTGTTATTATGTGGAGTTTATTATTGCTATACAGGTGCAGTGCACGAATAAACATATCAATGGATCTGTGAGAAGAGTGATCGCAGCCAGATTCATTCGCAGAACACAGAATTGGGCATAACTTATTTTATTCACTGCCAGTTGTGAATGCGCCATTCAAATTCTACGTGGTTGTGGAGCACTTACTACAAGTACGAGGCTTCGTTGACAAGTTTTTAGAATGACTTTATGAGTTACTGATTTCCACATATTTTTTATGTTGTTGTGTCGACAAATATGAAGTGACCGTAAATGATGATGAGTCTGACTGATTTTTGCCATGTCATTCAAATAAGGTGACTCTATGGTATTCTTCGAGAGGACAAAAAAATAACCATTTATTTCATGATCAATCGAATGTTTTACTATCCCTTTTTGAAGCGGTATTTCTAACATAAATAAATAAAAATACGCATATATTTGTAAGACTGCAGCATGCAACACGCTTCCTCGTTTATATGACACACGAATCGAATTGTGCAATACCAATTTGTTGGCACCACATAGCGATTGTCCGCAACAATATGTAGTGCTCATTTTCCGAAAGGTGTTGCAGAACCATTGTACTCCTGCGATGAGTGGGTCGCCAGCAACGGTTAAATCCGTTTTTCTCGAAATGTTATGTGTTAACATAAGTTCTTGCTCTTTTTTCGGATGCAGTCTATTTGATATTCTTTAGGTATAATACGTACACCATTCGAAAGCGCTGTTCTTTTTCTGTAAGAATGCCGTAAACAGTTTTTTAAACGACGGTTTGCTTGAGTTTTAAGCTTGCGAAGTGGAGTAATGAGTCAACGAAAAACAGTACAGACGACAGTTACCTATCCATGTAATCAGTTGGAGCTTGAAACCCCATCAAAACTGGTCAAGCGACCTGGGCTCAGTATGAAAGAGATGTTTTGCTTGAAATAACTGGTCATCAGCGAACTTCTAAGCTCAAAGAAGACATATTTGGAATCCAATTCGGTGACACCAGCCGCTTCGACCAAACAGATTTGTTCCTCGAAGAGCTAGGGACTGCCCCAAAGGAATCACATGGTCTAGATGGACATCATACTCCTCAAAGCTACCAAATAAACGAGATAATTCTGCTAAGAGAATACTATCCAAAGACTTTAGTCACCTTACTCCAAGATGACGTCGGAGTCCCACTCTTGCCAGCATCGCCAAACTGGTCCTCAAACAATTCCATTAATGGGGTTTTCGCCTTTATATTCTACAGAGCCTACACGTTCAAACAGTACTGAATGCTTCACGGTCCCTATTGAATGCAAGGAGGAAGTGGTGTTATCCCTCGAATTGGCGTTTTTCTCCTCAAAGGCAGCACACACGGAAATTTTCGTCTCACATATCTCAGCGTATTCTGGTGCTATAGAGGTTGCTCAACATTTTCATGAAGCTGACACGTTCCAACAGTAGCGAAACAGGCCTTTTGAAAGCTAATGATCCGGTAACGTGCAACGGGTGTAGTCGAGTTGCCGTGGATGAAAACCAATATCAAGAAAAAAAAAGATCGATAATCATATATAATAAAATCGCCTTTCTCACCTGCTGGATCTTCGCGCAGTCACCTTTTTTTTCTGAACTGCAGTCTTTCCGCACTTTTTCAGAAGAGACATTAATTGGAAAATGTATGTGAATCAATAAATGTGTTACTTGGAAATCTAAACATCATGGCATTCCCTAATGAAGAAGCAATGACTGAAAACTGAAATTTTGAGAAAAAGTAGACGGAGCAGTAATCAAACAGGTAGAAACACCGTGAAATGCTAGTAGGAAAGGGTCGCGAGGTAAAAGTGACAAACATAACAGGAAAACTACTAAAACGACCTATAGTGGAAAAAGAGCAGTAAATTTCACCAAAGAATGTCACAAAAAGGCTGACTCCATTGCGTTTGGGGCAACGAAAGAAACACACGACACGCGCAGTAACTCGTCCAAAGGTACCGCCATCACGTGGGAATTCTTGTTAAAAAGCTGAACAGAGGGAGTTTCCGTTGCTCGTTTTGTACGAGCACTATCTCGGCTGTGCCAAAGTTACTAGAAAAGTGAAAATCCGGGTAGCAAAAATTTCCGTGGGTGCTGTCTTTAGGCCTGAAAATTAGGTTATCCAATAGCTCTGCGAAACCATACAATAAAGGAATTGTAAAGGAGGGAAAGCGCTTGCAGAAGATATAGAGTGCATTTCGGGTAAATGACAACGAAGCGGAAAAAATGCAACTGAAAATGCGCAAGAACTTATGTTAACACCCAATACCTTAGGATATCTTTCGTCACATTTTTCGCGATCAGATAATCGGCAACCGGGTTCCGGAAGATTTTGGCACGTATCGTGGATCGTAAACTATGTCACCAAGTTGAACAATCTTACCTCCTTTACGCGCTGTGTATCTTTTGCACTTGGATGCTCGGGCAACTCAGCATAAATGTAGGCTTCAATCTCATCAGGCGCTTCATAGAAACTTTTGGAATGTTCGTTTTCCAAGGGCATTACCTCTCTCCAGTTGTTCTCTATATATCTCATACATGCATTGCCGCATATGACCTCACAATAACATTATTGTCACGTGAAGTCCCCATAAGTCTTTCGGGAAAAAATCAAATCCTATTCATGTGGTTCACCTTCACATTAAGTCCTTGACGGATGCCTTTATTTTAGAGTTATCTGATCTAAACAGCCTGCAAGCAACTGAGTAGAAGTCGCTTTTAGAGTCAGGATTCAGATGGCATGAGCGATTTCTAGCTTTCCTTGTAGAACAAGAGGTCTCCGCCCAAAAATGCCATCACACGACAAGTTTAAGACAGCACTCTCGCACGCAAGCAGATTATTCAAGGGTTGTATCAAGTGAAACATCTATCCGTCATTAAGGGCGACGTACTTGTTAGTCTCAGGGCTGACAAAAGCCGAAGAGGTATCACGTCGTTCACTCACAGTAAAATTCTTTCTGATGTTCGTAGGATTTGCAGAAAATCTTCACACAACTACAACAGCTGCTGGAATGATGAGATCTTCATCGTTTTCTTCAATGCTTCAAAATCATTTTCCAGCAAATATTTACTTATTGCATTAGCATAGGAATCGGGAAAAGAGCCAAGTTATTTTGTACAAATGGTCTGAAAGTGAATACCATATCGGTAAGACCCAGTTGCAGACGTAGAAAGTGTGCGGGAGGGAATGGGAGGGGGAGCGTTTGAAAAAAGTGGGGTCTTCGCCGTTTTAGGGACCCAGATGGAAAAGAAGTTTAATAAAAATATTAACTATAACAAACAATTAATAAAAATTATTAACAATAACAACAAAAGTGAACAACCAAAAATGAACTAGTACAAGATCTTTGTCTTGCAAAGCAATTTCAAGAATTTGCCGACCCATTCCTGGATGGCGCGTGCGCTCCTGGTAAAGCTTACAGTGCAGCGTTTTCTTTGACATCATTTCTTGTCCTTGTGTCCAATCTTGAACATGTGAAACCCATAACAGTTACCGGATTACGCTCTCCTCGAAACAAATGGTTTCATTGGTGTTACAATAAACATGTTACAATAAACAATCACAAGCCCTTGTATCATACTATTTTGTCTGCATTCGAGTGAATGTTTGCTACTCCTATTCCGATACGCAGTTTTGTCCGCATTCGAATGAGTGTTTGCTACTCCTCTTCCAATGCGCAACGATGATTTCCGCAAATACGTGCCATTTTATTCTCAAGTACTCGTCAAGAAATGACGAAATGACCGGACAGTTCAGGTTCATAAGTTAATTGTCAATGATATCTTTTGTTGGTGTAAAGAACATAAGAAAAACATATTTCAAACTTTATTTCTGGACTCGGCTCGCAATATGTATGATCTTCAATAAAGCTTTGTTTCCGGAGGGAAACTAACTTTGCTAACTTTGCTCATTTCTCCCTTCTGCTTGCGAATGCTTCGTAACTATTCTTCGCGTCGTTTCCTGGAAAGCTGGTATGAACGATATAAATCCATACTTCGTTCACGCACTCGTGGTAAAGCATTTGTATATTCCGATTTCCTGGGGAAATCCATGCTGCAAACTCATTCTGCATATAAGGAGGTTGCCACACCACAGATAAAGGAATTATTTTGTCTGTGAACATTTAAGTCAGAAGCAATATGCTTTTCAGAGGAAGACCAGGTATGTTCCACGTCAATGACAGAACATTCTTACCGGCTGCTATGATGAATAATACAATGGAAAATTACAATGATACGCATAGAAATAATAGAAAAGAATAGTAGAAAAACAACAATAGAAAATACGTACGGAACAATTCTTCCATAGCCAATCTGAGTTCTGGCAGAGGCTCAGTGTGTCCTGCTATTTATCTGGAGAAAGAAGAAGCATTGGCCTGTATTAACAGATACTCATGGATTTGATATGTTTCAGGCATACAGGAAACATACGGGCTCATTACTAAGGAGGACGCAGAGTACGCTAAGGACATGGAAGCGAAAATTACATCATATTCGAGACGATCACCTCCATTGAAACAAGCAAGTGATTGTTCATCGATGAAGCATCTGATCTTCCTGTTGACGCACAGTGAAACATTTTCCATACCAAGGGAAACCGCTTCAGTTCTGGAAAGATTTGTGACGTGTTCTCGAGGGCTTGCATGATAACCTACTTCTAGTAGGGATTCATAGCACCTGCAATACTTAGATTGTAGGTGAACAACCTCATTACGGACCGTCTTCAATTGTGACCTCCTTGTATATTGAGTGCCAAGATGTACGAGTACAAAATCGTTGGGGCTTGGAGCTAAAGACTACGTGTGCCTTCAAAAAAAAAAAAAAGAAGAATTTTAGGATACTAGATACAGAACCGGGTTTTGAAGAGATCACCTCTTTCGTAACCGAACGGAAAATGTACCTTAGAAGCATTTGTTTTATATGGTATGAATCGTCCACGACTTAGCTGCATTGTCAATTCCCTTTTCTCAATTCATGTGTCTGTCCCATGTCTGTTTTTTTTTCTAAAACCTGCAGGAAAACATGCGTAGCTATTCATGAACAACTCTCCTCATCGCCTTCTCCGTAGCCATCTTGTGAATGCTTCCTGTGGCATCGCGTTTAATTCGTTTCGCCACCACATTCTTAAGTATATGAGTGGCAGCCCTCATCGGACGGCCAGTGCGAGCGTAGGACGGACCTCTCCACAATGGAGCTTCAAAAGACGAGCCATCTCCGAGACAGAGTGTCCGTTCTTGCCCAGTCACCAAAATGCAGCCCTATCCGGACTTCGATGTGACATATCTTGGGTAATTGCCATAAGGTAGCAAAATATTGGTGGTAGTGAAAGAAAAGGCTTGATGAAGAAAAGGCATAATCATCATCAAGCCAACTTTCTAGAAGTCAACCGGTCGACGTGAAAGCTAAAAGGTAATTAGTTCAACGTAATGTTGCAGTACTTATGCCGCACCTTATGTACCAACTGTGAGTGAAATGACAATAATGTTACACGTAAGGTCCAGTTGGAGTATTCAACCGTGGATTCAAAAATTTGAAAATTACGAATAACCCACCTCTAGCATTCAGTGATACCACTTACGAGTCCTAAATCAAAGCGAGCGTTTGAATTCGTGGGGCCCATTCCCACTGCCCATGGGCAGCGCTGCGCGAAGACAAATCGCGATTTGCATATGATTCCTAGTTCCACATTTTGTGTCTCTTCAATTTCTTTTCCCTTCGCACGAATCTGAAGATCATGTTTAAACTTCAAAAATGCCGTTCTTCTAGCCGAGGAATAATCTCGCCTGGGTAAAGTTTGAGCGGAAAGTTTTTCTGAGGGGAGTAGTGCCGCAAGATTCACACTGTCCTTGCTTTTTGACCATAAGATGGCACCGGATCGCCACATCCAGCTCTCCAGAAACTTGAAAAGCTGGAGGTTATTAAGTGGCGAAGAGTGTTTCCAACATCATGTTGAAAATCGAATATTTTTCTCAGCAAGATGTGGGCTAATCCCTGAAAGGAGTTGTGGTCAAATAAAGCAAAGTTTGGGCAGAACAATGAGTGACAGGTTGATTCTCAACTTTGCTCCTCTAGCTTTATTAACATGGATTCGTGGAAAGTGGCAGGATATTGGCACTCATTTTTGAGAGCGAAAATGTGAAAAATTCGGTTATCGAACCCTCTTTCTTGCCGTATTGAGCTGAATACCTAAGTATTATGGCGTTATAAAAGCCACACCTTGCTGCACTAGGCAAATGTTTCTTAAACACATCACTGATGTTTCCAGCTTTATCTGCCCTGATGGTTCGAGGATGGAATCCATGTTCCAAAATGAAACGATTTTTGCTTTTGAGCCTAGTAAAGCCTTGAAGATAGAGACTGTCAAATTGACCGCTCTTTAAAATCGAACATTTCATACTTGACGACCTAATACATATATGTACTATGAAGAACAGCAACAAAAAATGGAAAATGAGAACGCACCAAACACAGTTAAAGTGTACGAAAGCAAACGCAATCATTTGCGTCAGGACCCCACTTATCAATGGTTAAAGAGAAGCTGAATATTACATGCTTGGTTGCCGGAAACCATGTAAAAGAAGCTCCAAAATCTATAGGGTTAAACGAATGCCATGTTGCATATGGCAGTCATGTGCTAAGGGCCTGTGCGGAATATCCGAGTCTCCTTCACCGCTTCCTACACTGAAATCGCTATCCGTGTGTCTTTGGTCGTATATAGAATGAAAAATCAATAAAAATCACTATGACTAGCAATTGCAACAACGTAGAACGGCGAAGCAAGTCGATGGCGAGGTCATGCTGTTGTTTGCCTTCGAATACGCATATGCATATATGTTTTACAAACAAATATAACGATCTAACAAAGAAATGAGCTTCGGATTTCTTAAACCTTATAGGATAGAAAGTGCCGATCTGCAATTGTCTCCTTGATATTTACTTAATTAGTTGTCGTTACTCTAACTTTACGCCTAATAAACCGCTTCAGATAACAGCCAATAAAAAAAGGAAAGCAAAAAAGCGAGTTGTTACATGGCGATGCGTAATCCTGGCTGTTTTGGAATAGCCACAATAGATATGTAATCACTACTAACTCAGAGATCCCGGGACGACAAACGCAGGCTGAACACGTTCCAACAGCAGTTACACCGCGAGGTGAAAGCTTATTTGTAAACACACCTGATGCTATTGTTATAGTGCACAGTAGGCGTCGGGAGATTTAACGCGCTATCGGACGTAGAAGTGCGTATCAGCAACACCGCGCTGATTGGTCAAATTGTTGGGGTAAGGCCTAAGCCCAAAAGTTTTGTGATGGCACACGACAGAACATTGAACAACACCCCGATTGAAATTCCGTAATGTTAAGTAATGAGCATTCGTTGCATTGCGCTTATTCTGCATACGATGAATTTCTTAAGACAGATGTTGCCTTAAATTTTGCTCCCTATTATTGCTGCTATTGCTATTGCTGTGTTCGTTGATACTGTGTAATGTTGCACGCTTGCACGCTTAGCCTGTGCTAATTGTAAGACGCTTCCTCTTTTTTCGTTGCTGCAGTTCCCTTGTGTGTTATCTCCTAACTGTGTCCCTGTGAAATACTCGAAAATTTTCATTTCCCACTGTTTTCTGCGGTCAAATGAAGTGACAAGTCAATTTTGACATATAAAGACACATATCAATCGAAAATGCTAATAAAAATCCGAAGATTGTGGCACAGGATTAGTACAGTTAGTTAAGACAGAAATGATTCGACATCAAAACCTTCCAAGCATCGCTTATACCTTTCCAAATAGGTGCTGCAATACAGCGAAGAAAAAAAAACAAAACCTCTACAGTACCGGCCAAAATTATATCGCTTTTGGAGTCTCCTTCATTTCCCTCATAACATCATTTATATTAAGGCTTCGAAGCTCAGCTTTTCATGGGTAGTGTAGATAATAGAAAGGGAACAACATCGTTCCATTCTACAAACTAATTTCCTTTAGACAAAATTTTTATTCACAAAGGTCGAAATCTGAGATTCTGGAGCATCTACAAAAGACCAAAGAAGGGCTTTTATGGGCAGTATTTTAACAAGAATTGGACTATTCGACTCAAACTTGGATGAAAACTTGTGCATTCAGATCATCGATCTGAGCATACGAAGCAAACTTGAGTTCATTTCTGCCAAATTAGCTAACTCTTCCTTGGTTATGAAGTTAGTCGGTCGCAATGCATCCAGAAGTCCATGTCACAAAAGTTGCTTTCGTTCTTTTCCATGCAAAACATTACTCCACCAAAAGGTAAGGAGGAAAATTCAAAAGGCTATATAATATTGGCCGGTAGTGTATTTTCACCATTCATCGCATACTAGGCACCAACATACAACGTCATATTTATCTAAAGCAAGCACTCTTCTACAACACATGTGTACTGTGCGTTTCATAATTATGGGACACCCCACGCCCCCTCCCCCCCCCCCAATGTTCCACCCCCAGCTTTCCCGCAGACCGCCGATTTTTTCTCTATTACCATTGTAATCAGCATCTGAGAATAAACTCGGTACCTTTGAGCTCATATTAACAACTCTGGTCTCTTAAAACATAATTTTTGTCCTTCAGTCCAGCTCGCGATCGTGACAACACATCTTCAGGTTCTAACAGATTAATTAGTCGCAAAACCGAAGTTGCAATTTTTATGATTTATTAACCTCCCATGGGCCACATTGACTTCGTACGCTTGCCAAGTCTGCTTTCAATGAGGATTCTAAGGAAATCTACACAGATAGAGCGTCATCCAATTCTGCTTATCTCAATTTTTATCTCAATTCGAATATTCTTTTCCAATTCATATTATTCCAATATATTACGTAATATAATATAACATTTCATATTATATAATATAATATTCCAATTCTTGTTAAAATACTGCCCATAAAAGCCATTCTCTGATCTTTTGTAGATGCTGCAGAATCTCAGATTTTGACCTTTGTGAATAAGGATTTTGTCTAAAGGAAATTAGTTGGTAGAATAGAACGATGTTGTTCCCTTTCTATTACATGTTAGTGTCTACACTACCCATGAAAATCTGAGCTTCGAAGCCTTAATATAGATGAAGTTATGAGGGAAATGAAGGAGACTCTAAAAGCGATATAATTTTGGCCGGTACTGTAGAGGTTTTGTTTTTTTTTTCTTCGCTGTATTGCAGCACCTATTTGGAGAGGTATAAGCGATGCTTGGAAGGTTTTGATGTCGAATCATTTCTGTCTTAACTAACTGTACTAATCCTGTGCCACAATCTTCGGATTTTTATTAGCATTTTCGATTGATATGTGTCTTTATATGTCAAAATT
>KN727699.1:3041-19772 GCA_000816745.1 Ancylostoma duodenale | reverse complement strand
GAGAGAGAGAGAGAGAGAGTGAGAGTAGAAGGAGGGAGGAGGGGGGTGGGGGGTGGAGCTCTTGAAAAGGTTTGGATCTCTGCCATTCCGGGGATCCGAATGGACGGAATTCCAATGATGAAATTGTTAAAAACATCAATTTTCATAGAAGGTGACGGAACTTTAAGAGAAGAATTACGGAACACGTCCATTACAGCAAATCACTTGCTCAAAATAAGATTCAGAATAATTCCTTTTCAAATCGAAATGAGACGATACAACCGAGGAACCATTATGTTGATGAAAGTGGTGGATTTGGACTTGGAACGCGATAATTCTGCTTGAAAACAGTTTGCGTCAATGTTGTGCAGCGAAAAGAAGGAGTACTCCGACCCTCATCAAGTCCCAAAATTTTGGCCAAATAGCTCAATCCCAATTTAAATGCAGAGATAATGGAAGATTCTGCGTTTTGCATCTCTTCGACATGCTGAATCCAGCGGTATAGGTAAATTGT
Source organism: Ancylostoma duodenale (assembly GCA_000816745.1). NCBI lineage: Eukaryota > Metazoa > Nematoda > Chromadorea > Rhabditida > Ancylostomatidae > Ancylostoma > Ancylostoma duodenale. Next base: position 19,279 of record KN727699.1, on the reverse strand, counting down.
CTCGAAACGTTCTTCGAACCCGTCTTCTGGGACGGGGTCTGTATCACTTTGCTAACCCGAGTTGACGGGCGAAGCCACTGATCTTATCAATTGGACACGCCAAGACTCGTTAGCCAACGCTGCAGCCGTGGCAGGCAGCCACCACAGCGATCGGATTTTTGGAGCGATCCGCCTCCTTGCTCCAATAATGTAGCCAGTTCGACCCCTTCAGAAATGGGGCTTTCGTCGCTTTTGAGCCTGTTGATGTGCATTACTGGGGATCAACATGGCGAGAAGGTCCAAGATATGTATATACCTCCAACAGGGTGAAATGAGGTGGACCCCTGCCTTTAACACCTTCGAGACCGCGTGAACAACCGGTCGTGCACTATCCATTTAGTGTCATATCTTTGTCAAATGTCCACAGAAAGCTAATTCTTTCGTAGTAGCGTAGTAACCGAGGTACTAGAGTATCACACGCAGTGGGCAATGCCGACCTTCTCTCAAACTTTTCACTAGATTTTTCGTACTAGAACACTCTGGTAATCTTACACTGGAGGTTTCCGCCTGATTTCCTGGGAAACTCCGCGTAAATCATGTATTTCTCGAAATTCCGCCGGTTTCCGGGTAAATTCCGGTAGAATCTCATGTAAATCGTGCATTCTCAAAACTACCGGCGGATTTCTCCTAAATTCCGCTTAAATTTCGGGTAAATCTGGACAGCGGTGAATAACGCGAGAACTTTCAAGGATTGACTTGCGACTGTGAATTCTTTATGTTTTCGTGTTCAATGTGCTATTTGGAATGAGTGCTTTATAATACAGGCCGATGCTGTTCAATGCCCCTTGTTGTCTTGAAAATAACCTTTAGATGTGTCCAGCCCACTTAGTGTCAATATCGGTGATCTCCGCCGGAAATTCTGGGTGAAAATGTAAGGGGTGTGGCACGAATTAATCAGAATTTACATGGAACTTAAATGGAAACTATTGAAATTGCCTGTTATGTTTCGATACAAATTTGTGCGTTCTCACTTGAACTCCTGCAAATTCCGGCTAAATTCCTTCTGGAATTCCGCTAAAACCTGCTTAATTTCCTCCAGGTTTCCTCACACTTTTCCAAGCAATTTAGGCGGAAACCGCTGGCGCTGATTTTACACCAGAGCAGCTAGAAGAACAATGAACTTCAAAAAAAAAAAAACTCTAACAACGACAAATCAGTAGGCAACAGAAATGGAAGGAACCTTCCAAAACTACGAAAGAAAGGATAAGTCTAAAGAAAGAATCCTGGTTTTTATATGGAAAGGAAAAATTGCTATCGCATGGACCGGTCGAGCACGTGGTCCCACGCATTAGCAATTTTTCCTACGCAAAAGCGCGTGTGTCGCGAACGTGTTGAGCTGTGATGAAAAGTTCCGCCTTCAACATACCACTGATCATATCTTTTTGACCGCTTACCGAACTGTATTCTGCGTGGAGTTTGCTTCAACTAATGGTGAGGAAATCTATCTCAGTGATACTATAAATAACTTGTAATGGTAACGCGTTACTCTTCGTAGGCTTAAAGGCAGTGTCCCACCTCAGGATCGTTTCTGAGATTTCAACGTTAGAAGAATCTCCAGGAGCTGCTGATCACAACGGTATACGTGATTCCATGCAAAACTGGGGAAAAACCCCATTTACGAAGCCCCACTTTGAAGGAGCCTTTGGGCGGAGCCAGGGGCGGAGCTAAGAAACTTCCTGATGAATAATTCACTCCGGAAGCGGACCTCATAAGGAAATTCATATCCGTCGTAAGAGTCCCTCATCAACTCCCTAACAGAATAGAAACTGCTCTCCATTTGCGGCTAGTAAGGGAGTACGTTGGGCGGAATCCTTGAAATCCCGGATTGGTTCCGGAGCCAAGGCGGAATTGCTGGGTTTCCGAACCGTGAACTCCTTTGCTAGTCATAGACTATTTCTATTCTGTCAAGGACGTGATAAGGAACTCCTACGGGAGATATAAATTTCCTCAGGAGGTGCTCTTCCTTGAGCGAATTATTTGAGAAGTTTCTTAGCTCCGCCCCTGGCTCCGCCCAAGGGCTCCTTAAAAAGTGGAGCTCGGTAATGCGGTTTTTCAGCAGTCTTGCATGGAATCACGTATACCGTTGTGATCATCAGCTCCTGGAGATTCTTTTAACGTTGGGATCTCAAAAACGATTTTGAGGTGGGACGCTGCCTTTAAGAAGGAGCAAAGGAAAGAAGTATTTATAAGGACATATCAGCCTAAGGCCAAGACTTTTCTAAAGAGTGGAAGAAGAAGCATGATCATATTACCTGGATTACCATGGCTGAAAACCATGATAATCCGAGCAATCTCTTCTCCCTCCTATTAACCGTTTGCACTTCGGGGTAGCGGGAGGTGTTCTGGAACAATTCCAGTTCTATATGGTAGGGTTGGCCATATAAAGCAGGATGAACACCTGCAAGATTTGTAGGTGTTCATCCTGGTCTATATTGCTATGCCTGCCATATAGAACAGGATGAACGCCTACAAATCCTTCTTCTATTGAACCATTACATTTGGATTACATCAGATATTTAACAGGAGCTGGTTTTTCCTACAATGCATAACGTCACACTTACCTCAACAATGAAAGGAAATGATGAGTACATTCTGGAAGCTGCTCTGACCTCACTGTTATCTACCGTTTATTAGCAGCGAGGCCATGTAAATTCGGATCACAGAATGTCAGCAATGCTCAGTTTGAACAATCATTTCGCTCAGTCCTTCGAATGTGTCCAGAATTTGCGATTTCCAAGCCAATTAAACTTAGCGGAGGAAGTATTTTAATTTAAAAACACAGCGATTACCCGGCAACCAAGCGATTAGGACAATTAGGCGTGTTGAGTAGCCGGACAGTTTTTCAGATTACTCCTGAAAAAATGCTGATCCGGTTTTATACAGTGTAGTTCCGTGTTACAGATTTGGTCGAAGCCGTAATTACTCATTTATTCTGTAACTTTAAAGTAATCGAAAATACATGAAGGCTGAATTATTATCACTGAACAAAGGACATGAGCTTTCGAAGGAATGGGATACTTAAAAATTCCTAAAGAAGCTTGAACAAAGCAGCATCGACGTTCACTCAGTTATCTTGAAGGCAGGCTTTGCTTCACTCCAACTAAATCCAAAGATTCTTAGATGGTGTCCAAAGTTATCTTGAAGGCAATGCCGATATTCAAATTATACATGAATCCACTCCTGGTAGATAGTTTCAGAGTTTTCTATGTGCAGCCTTCGAAGAAGGACAGTGAGGGTTGTATAAGCGAATTGTGGCGAATCTTTTGACGTACGAATTGGTAAATATTCCCCCATCCTTGATTTCAAGAAAATTTATAAGAATATCGATCAAATTTTCCCATGTATGCAGCGAAGTAATACTGCACGTAAAACTAAGCATTTAGGGTATGTTTGACCTGCTAGACTCATGCAACATATGAGATCTTGGAAACAGCCTTGGTTGTGGGTAACTGAACCGAAATTGTGGATGATAATCATCGATAGCTCTGTATCTTTGGAATCAGAAGTGCTTGTGGTGGCCTCATGGGCCAGTCTTAGCATTTCTAAGCTACCACTTTTTCTCAACCATAAAGCTTTCCTTGTCGGGGAAAAGGTCCAAAAACTGCAGTAGAGGCAAATCTTGGGCGGCTCCCTATTTCGAGTCACATGGCAGCGATATCCTTCGAGAGAGCAGCCACCTTCTGCATGGAAAATGTTGAAGGGACATTGACACTAACCCTGGCTAAATTTTGGAGTGTGGTATTGTAGTGTGGTTTTCAGGAAATCTTTTCTTTCAAAACGCACATTTCCAACTTATCACCCTGATACAGCAATTTTCGAGTCGGCTCCTGCCCCTTGGTCAAACTAGAAAAATCGGCTTCTGTTCGTTCCTTAAAAAATCATTTTGTTGATAGGAGCTGAACTTTTGGTTGAGAAGAAATCTCGATTACTACCCTATTCAGTGTGATAGTGACAGTTGTGTTGCCGCTGGCTCCAGATGGTTCTCATGACGGCCTCCTTCGAGGGTTTTTGTCTCTTTTCCCTGCGAAACGTCCAACGACGACACCACAAAATGAAGATCTTGCAGCGCTTCTTCTAGGTAGGGTGCATCCAGACTTTGTTATAAGGGATTCGAGCGCCCGCCGGTGGGTAAGGCAGCACAAAGAAGCAATGCCTCTGTAATTGAAATAATTGCAGAGCAGCACAGAATGAGACACACATCACTGCAGCCTTTGATTACTACTCTCACACGGAGAAAAAAAAAACGCCAATACAACTACCTCGACCTCACTGAAGCTCGCATCACCACATGTGTGACAGGATAAGACAAATAAAATCTTTACCGAAGGCAACAATACGAAAAACGCGATAAACATAAAGGAGTTATTCTCTCTGAGGAACGAAAAGAGGGGAAGTATATGACAGAACCAGGACTAATAGAGTAAAGCTGATCATGGCCGTAATCACAGAGCTATTTTGAGTCAGGAAATGAATAAGTTAAATGAAGCTTAATGTACCTCAAGTGCAAAGTATAAAATGTCATACGCTTAAATTATGAACAATTATGAGCTGTTAGTTAAGGCTCAAAGACAAACATTTTCACCTCAATAAAGTGTTATGCGGAGAAAGTGGAGAAATAAAAATAAAAACACCAAAAAGAGTTCCTGCTCGATTGAAAACATGTTAGCTGAGGCGAAATAAAAGAGCAAATAGACCCGTCTACCGGCGCTGTCCAACACCGTACACGTCATGTGTCCTATAGTAGTTCTGCAACTCGGCAAATAACATGGCTGAAACATATAAAATCAGCATGTGAACTTTTCGTAACTATAAAATGGCGAGTGATTCCTAGGACGGTACAGTATCTCTTAGTTCCTCATAACACATCAATTCCTTCACCAAACTTTACTACAAATTAGCAGCAACCAATATGTAGAAGACATTTTTGAAGGCAGTACCCGCGGTGATTTTCTCTCGGATTTTCCTGTAATCCTAGGTTTAGCACTATGGCGAAAGCAAACAAACAATTCAATTCTGTCGAATCTCGTGGAAGACAGCTGCCGGTTCCCACGAGATAACACATCCCATTGAAAGGTTGGAACACGTCAAACTCTTATCTCATGAAAATGCTTATGCCTACGGCGGTGCAAATTTTGCAGCAGTGAAGCCACTGTTAGAGTTTCGAAACACAAAAAAACGGACATGAGAATAATTGTGGGTGATGCCTTCGAGAAAAATTCTGTAAGTATCAAATCAGCACAGAGTGACTATAATCTCAAAAGCGTGTGCTCGAAAAACGAATTCAACAATGAAATGATGCCTCCCACTGTGTACATGAGCAGTGCACTCCCAGAACATTTTAACAAATCCTTAGTATTCATATTCAGAATAGAATAGAGTAATCAAAAATCAGAACAGCAAAATGCTATTGCTCTCCATAAAACTTCAGATATTAAACAGTCTATGCACAGAATGTTCAAAATGCTCAGAAATTAGAAGGTAGCAACAAAACACAGTGGTTTTGAAATTTCAAAAAGTCATGCTTTTGAGATGTGTGAGCAAAACTTTGTGTTCATGCTACAGTTAGCGGTACCGTCAGCCGCTTCAATAATTCAATTTCTAAATATCTTCATCACCCTAGTATAAAGCTATCCTACACTTTCCAAACAGAATATTATCCTACCTCTCCACTCTTCGACCGTATGCTCACCATCCACAGAAGGATCGTACTGGCCTGGCGGAGGTGCATGGACCTAAAAACTCGTTTTAACCAATCTTGAACAAATCCTGCGTGTAAATCCGCGGCTTTGCTTAGAATGAGCTTTATTAAAGCGCCGAAAAGGATGGAAACATCAGTGAGGAACGTCGGTCACTACTGATGCAATTCAGGGTCGCAAATATTTAACTACTTAGCGACAACTAATCAAACGCAGCCTATGGCCCAGCATAAAGCATTTTCTGAGGTTTCCTTGATGGGGGAGCTTGTACATCTAAAAGGGAAAAATAAACGGGTGAACTTCTTTTGGTTACTTACAACTATAAACAAAAAACTCGAAATTGTTCAAAGACAGCGGTTTCTTCTCTTTTTAACTGGATTGGAAGCAAATTTATCCGCAGAGAGAACTACCCCACTAAAAATGACTAAAATTTTAATGCACGTTAAATAAAACAGTACAAACCTATTATTTCAACTAATGTGTACGCTTCGTCAATTACAGGAGTAGGACGATATAAAATCCAACTCAAAAACTTCCTGAGACACCATACAACCATGAGAATAGGGCGAAGTGAATAAACGCTAGCTGTACAGAACTGTCACTCTATGACGCAGCGTGTAAAAATATAGAGAACAGAACTGTTCAAATGATGGAGTTTGGTAAATTCACAGTTCAGATTTTGTGAAACACTCCCCGAGAAAAACGAGCGCAAATCCGTCTCTAATAACTTTACATTCTTCATCACCTAATGAGCTGATTGCAGAAATGAACACACCGGCTATTAGAACTCGGTAACTCTCTTATTTCACATACTGAAGCATAGAATCAGAGAGATACATTTTCCTCAACTTTTCATGTTCCTTTCCAGTGGAAATCATGTGCAGCACAAATTTATAGGCAGGATTACAACAGGTAAGTGGGCATCGCCGCGATACGGGTATTCTGGATATCTTTCGGTATTATTTTTTGGATACGGTGGTACCTTTCACTTAAGGAGAAAGAAAATGAGAGTATTTTCAAAACTGCATCGCGAAACCATGTTGAAATTTCCAACAGCTTGTAAAATAGTTTACCTTCGAAAATAAGAAGGAGCTGACAAATTAGTGAACAGGAAAAAAAGAGGGAAAAGTAGCAGTGTTTTCCTTACCTCGGAAGCATCGTACCAGACATTCACATATTCATGTGCTAACGCGTCGTCGACAGATATTCTTTTCTCGGGATCGATCACCAACATTCGAGAGAGAAGATCTCGAGCTTTTGCGGCTAAATTTCAGCAGATTCTATCAGAATTCCCTAGCTGACTTGTCAAATTATTAGCGCACCGGTTAGACGAGCATTATCGGCTCCTGGTGGGAACATATTATCAGCAAATAATGTTTCGAAGGGCACTGGTTGGTACCTGCAATCAGAACTTTATCCCTCCTTAGCAAATTTTACAAAAATAACAAGTAACAGCAAATGAGATATAATTGTTTGCAGTCACATCTACTCACTTTTGTCGATTTTCAACATAATTTCGTACAGTCGTTTGTAACCTCGCTAAAAATTGCGGCTCTGGAGTCCCCAACAACTCAATGATTCTCGTCCACTGATCTATGTGATCGGCTCCTGGGAACAATACTCGCCCTCTGATCAGCTCTCCAAATATGCAGCCAACCGACCATACGTCCACTGAAAATGATAATATCCTTTTTACATCACATGCCTCAAAAATCGCAACTGAAATAACTTTAATCAGTTCAACTGCAGCGTGAATACATGCAAAAATTCAGAATTATATATCTTGGACGACAAGATTCATTGTCATTCTATGACAAAGAAAAGGCAACTTTCTGAACAATCCCACAGATAGCAGATCAACGCACTCAGAATGCAGAAATTAAAAATATTGCTACGCACATTTAGGCGTTCTATTCGTCAGATTTTTCGAATTTTCGAAAATTTCGTCATTTAATTCCGAGTAAATCGAACACCTTAGTTTTCAATCACGAAAGCCAACCCAGTTTCTTATTACAACTATGGCCAAAAGTCCAAAGCAATACATTTTCTGTTCTTACAGCAGAACTAGCAAATTGGAAGCAAGTAACGTCTTCTGACAAAGAAATACGTTACAACTTCAACGGCTCAGCAGCGTACATATTGTACTATCGTTCGATGGAAGTTGCCAAAGCAAGCCCTGCAGAGCGGCGGTGGCAAAGTATGCCTTCGGCCTTACGTGACAATAATTATTTCAAAGAGATCAATTTGCGCGATATCGCCAGCTGTCTGTAGCTCCTAAATCAACTGAAGTCTGATATAAACCTCCGCCCCGAATAGATGACTTAACGAACAGCCAAGCTCCACCGAAAGATTTGAAAAAAAAACTTGATATTGGAAAAAATACGATAAAGAGGAAAGCGGAATCACTTTTAAAATGAAGAAGAAATGTAAAAATGGACGAAGAGAGGAACAGAATCACTGTGTTTGAAAATTAATGTGTTATAAAACCTCACTCTCGCCTTCAATAACTTGACACACAGCTAACCACTTTCTTATGAAAACTAACATCTCAAACCAACTTAATTAAGCACGTTAGCGGCCTTCCGTTTGGAAGATTTGAGAACCGCATTTCTCACTTTTTTTTTGATAACTTAACAGTAAACGCAAAGGAAACATTTGATTTTCTCTGATTTAACACACTGTATAGAATCCAAGTACGCATCAGCACACAGTCTAAGGAGAAGCAATTACCGAATCAAAAAAAAATGTTGATATTTCAGTGCATTATTGCATTATAATACCAAGAAGTACGATAAAAACAACACCCGGCCCAACTAAAGCTTTCAAGACAGTACAAGCTGGAAATTTCGTTGTGCTTTCTGTCACACGATGACAGCCGTGACACACGGCTTCGGCTGACCAATATTCCTTACAGCCACGTGATTCTTTCTAGCCAGGAATGAAGGGAAAATAATGTGGTCGTTGCCTTAAAGCAGCACTGGACCATCCATAACATCCAGAACACAGCATTATACCCAAGCAAGCAAATTGTCTGATGCTGAATGACAAAGGAATTGCCCAAAGTGAACAAACCTACTCCACCATGATTGAAAGTCATATAATCTTTGACATAAAGCAAATGTGATTTGATCTTGTAATGTTAGAGGTAGCTGTATACTACAGGAAAGTCCAAAATGAAAGTATGACGCAAAATGCTGTTCAATGCAAAAAGCCTAGCAGAAAGAGCTTCGAACTGTAGTAGTAGTAACGCGTACAGCTTTGACGGAGATGTGTGAAAATGATAATAAACATTTAACCAGTAGTCAGAGAAGAACAGTGCGAACAAAACTGACCATTTTCCCCGTAGCCCATTCCAAGAATGACCTCCGGTGCACGGTAGTATCGCGTGACGACATAGGGAGTCATCATAAACGCTTCAACAGCAGTTCGTGCGAGACCAAAGTCCAAAATTTTCAATGTACAATCACTTTTGACGACAATATTTGATGGCTTCAGATCCTAAAAACCAATAAATAATTTCTGCATGCTGTTAAACGTTAAAACAAGAAAAACAAAAATGGAAACACCGCCACAGCTCATCCGTTACTTTCTTAAACTTCCCTCTACATACATATCTTTTATTAAGTTGGTCCGAAAGTTCTGCACCAAGATATTTTTTAGGATCTAGAAATCCATAGAGTTTGAATCAAAATGACACTACTTGTGAACTGTAGGATACACCTGGCTGCAGCCGTACAATAATCACCAGATATCTCGAAGCACTGGGTTACAGAAAACTGATGACGGGTTGGGTCCCACACGAAATGAGTGCCTCGCAAGAGTGAGTGTGTGTGTCAGTCTCTGCTGCTGCTCTCACACAGAAGGAACTTTCTCCGCCAACTCATTACTGGAGATGAGAGCTGGAGGCTGTGGGTTAACCATGCACAACAGAGAAGCTTGACTCCGCGTGACGCATCAATCCAAAACAGCCGAAAGGAGAACTGCATGAACGAAGGTTTTTCTGTGTTGTTGGTGGAATTCCGAGGGAATGCTGCATCGAGAACTGCTGACACCGAAGCCACCGTAACTGCCTAAGTCTACTCTTTTCAACCACAGAAACTGGCAGACGCAGCTCGCCTGGAGCGGAGAAAAATTGACCATGTTGCTCTACTTCATAACAACGCCTGTGCTCCCGTGGCAAAATTTACCCGCCAGAAAATTGCCAAATTAGGTTGGGGAGTTCTACCACACTCTGCTTATTCTCCTGACTTAGCTCCGTCAGAATACCACTTGATCGGAGCCCTGGAAGTGCCTCCACGAGAAATAAAATTCGGTGATTGGACCAAACCGAAAAGTGAAATTTCAAGGTTCTTGGACTCGCAGCTGCCAGAGTTCTTGACTTCTGGAGCTGAAGCTCTAGTAAAGCGTTGGCCATGCTTCATGGATCATTAAGGTAATTATTTTGTTGATTGATATCTATTCATAATGAACTTGCGATTTCTTGAAAAAAGTATGAAATTAGGTGCAGAACTTTCGGACCAACCTAATAGTATCCTTCTCATTCTACGACTTCATACACAGTCCCCACATAGGACTCAACGAAGGAACAACACACACAACTGAGAATACCAGCCACAAAAGAAATCGTGACGAGTTACATGTATTCCACCCCATCCCCAAATAACTCTTCACCTAATCTGTAACACCATGGTTTACTCTCTATAAATATGTTACATAGAAAGATAAGGTGCCTACAAAAATGTTTCATTTTTTTACAATTTAATTGCAGTGTTCAAGCCGCAATGACAATAAATCCGACCTCTACAGTGAGGGTAGTGTAGAGAAATGCGTTTTCCCTGGACGCACGGAGCATGCGGCAGTAACAGCGAATCATAAGGTTTTCTTAATAGTTTTTCATTCCATGTGGTGTCAACTATCAAGAAAAATGACTAACAAGAAGACCCTATCTTTTCTATCATTGTCTCGACGCGCCGCGTGTTCCCCGACACCGCGAAGAACGCGCTCCATTTACGTCATTTACGCATCACATTTACTTTATATTGGCATAATATTTGCATCAGACGTACAAGAAAAGCTCTATTAGATTCAGACGGTAAATTAAGCATGTATAGAATCGAGATGGAGCGCACATACCCTATGAATTATGCCGGCACTATGCAGGTGTTTGATCCCACATAACATTTGATATAATAAATATGATAACCGTTCGTGATCCAAGTCCATTTGTATGACCTGAAAAAAATATAAAAGCGAATCAATGTGGTTAGGAGAATTAGAACTGAGAGGATTGGGATTAAAAAGTATGGACATCGACAAAAAGGGTCTTGGATGGAAAGAATTTTACAAAAGCCAATTTCGAATCTAACCAGCAAAAGTAAGTGTTCGAATTCAATAAATACAAGGTACTAGAAAAAAGCTGATATGACCTTCCTTCTATTAACTAGAAAAGTCGGCACTGCGACGGCAACCGATAACAAAGTGGATGAGAGCTCTAGGTAAAGTTTAAAAAAAAACGAACCTGGCATAGGTTAGCATCCATGAGTTCCATAACAATATACAGATCATTGAATTCTTCAACTTCTCTTTGAGGAGAGAATGCATTCAACAGGCCGATAATCTGCAAGGTTTAACTAGCAAGCTTTAGCATGTGCAACCCATTAGGATGAACCTGGCCGATTTCCGCGACGTTTACCCTTCCTTTATCGTTATTTCTAACCAGTCAATAATTGACTGAATGTTAGATGTAGCTAGAAAAAACGGTCCAGCGTGACATGCAAGCAGTGATAACGATATGGACGGAGAATAAGCGTTGTGGAAGTCAGCCAAGTCCACCCTAACGCATCATTTAACAGAATGGGTGCAAAAACCCCAAAAATAAGAAACTACAAATTAGTTAACACTTACATTTTTATGATTAACAAGGTTCATAAGGATAAATTCTCTATACGCCCGCTTCGCGTGTGTGACGTTTTGGAAAGGACGGGATAGTTTCTTTATGGCAACTGGCTTGTTAGTTACCATATCCGTTGCAGCACTTAACGAGAAGATATTTATGAGAAAAGAACCACATCTCTGATAACTGACTAATGAGAAAGATACTCTCACACGTACCAGACAATCCCTTGAGCTCCTGACCCAATTAATCGCAGATTTTCATACCGCTTCAGAATCACCATTTGGGTTTCCCCAATGGGAACGACGTAGTAGTTCTCAGGAACTGAGGTGGACGCCATTGAGAACGTACTACAACTGCAAATTTCAATACAGCAATGGACGACAGAAAATTCGCATAAATGTAAACGTAAATGTGGACAGAATGGTTTTCAAAAAAGTTTATGTGCACAATTAATTCAAAATTGAGAAAGTTGATCAGTTTTCGTAATTGCTTTCTGCAAGTAATAAGCGCATTAGAACCAGCCAGTGGCAGCCGATCTTCTCAAAACAATGCGCTTAGAAAGACACGAAGTTTGATGTGGTAAGGGAGGCAACAAAAAACAATTCATTCACTTCTTAATAAGTTAACTATTTTTAAATTATAGCTTTACTATAGCAATTGCGCAGTGGCGGATGCAGACGAAGAAGAAATATTGGGGTCCTCCCATTTGGAGACCTAAACCGGCCAAATTTCAGAATTAAAGTACATAAAAAATCTAAGTCCGCCACTGCATATGTCCTCACACACATACCCTCCATTCAGGAAGATGTGACATCGAGCTGCTGCCCAGTACGACGGCCACATCGTTTTGAATGGACTGAGCATCGATGGAGTTGGCTGCTTTGCGGACATTATGGCGTATGGCGGCCAGCAACGCGACCGCCCCCACCGGAATTGGAATCCCTAACTTAGATTGTCCTAATGGATGATTAGAGCGACGTCTAGTGTTTTTTGTATTTGATGGTTCTGCGACGAAATTACACTGAATATCACTAAGATTAGCAAAAATGTGTAGCCCCGCAGAACAGCAACTCCGCCGCGAGGGACGCTCGCGCCACTGTCGGCCCTCAAGTCCGCAAAGTGGTCAGTTCCACAGACGCTCATTGTATCAACACTTACATAGCACATGAAATGTTTCAAATGCAGTCATTCGCTTCATTATAAAAACGGTGAAATGACAAAAAATAGTGAAATAAAAAATAATTAAGGAAAGACTATTGAGACCAGTGATGCAGATCAAATACAAATGACAAGAACCTGTCGAAGAAAAACAACAACATTCCTATGCAAGCATAATTCATGCTATAAATTAGTTGCCATGAACAAGAACTCACTTTCTGGGCACGGGACTGAACGCACTGTGGCAGCTATCGAGCGAGAGCTCGTCCTCACGAGCTCCTGAGGTTGTCGCCAGCCACTAAACGGAGTACTTGTCGTGGTTCAGAAAATGCGTTGCGGAAATAATGAAACGTTTCATCTTCATTGACTAAACATCTAACTACTACTGGGTAATTTAGGGATTGCTAACATGAGGAGGACCTGTGAACGGCTTCTCAATCGAGAAATTTCGAGACGCGGGAAGGCTAAAAGCGTGGAGGCAAGATGTTCCGTCCATAATTGTAGAAACACATAAAATTTATTGTGCAGAGAGGCTCAGAGGTTCTGTGAGTCCTAGAGCACCTATACCATGTTCAATGTTGTTCTCTGATTATTCACTTAATTTGGAGAATTCATTAATAATACGTCCAAAATAACTGAATAATCAGAAATACTATACCCAAACAAATTTCCTAGCGTGGAAGATGCCGCGGTTGAAAAGATGGGTAACATGTGCAACTTGTAAACGAAGAGAACAATACTGAGATGGTGCAAAAAGAGAAATAATGTAAATAATTTCTCATAATTTGTTTCTGCGCCGACCAGGTTGTTAGGTAATCATTAATAAAAGTTCCACCTAACAATCTGGTCCGGCGCAGAAGCAAAGTATCAGTTTGTACAACTGCCCAGGTTCAAACAGCAAAGACCATATAAGAAAATAATTTCGTCTAATTAATAGCGAAAACTCTGGAAACCCCTTCAGACCGCAAAGGACATGCATTGTTCAAAGAAGAAATTGATCACAAAGGAAGAAGAGAGGTAAGGTTAGCCTATACTTGAGCTCTTCACTTTCACTATCATATAAAGTGCAAATTTGTAAACTAATTTACGAAGAGAGGTAAGGTTACCCTATACTTGAGCTCTTCACTTTCACTATCATATAAAGTGCAAATTTGTAAACTAACTTACAACTTTACAAACCTATTTACCCATACACGGTTGATGGAACCAAAAAGGTAAATAGGCGACAGTAAGTTACAAGTCTTTACAATCTTATTTATAGTTTTATCCATATAATATCTTCAAATTTGATTTTATTACAAAGGAAACAGTCCCATTCTGAATGCCACATCGTCACAAAGCATAAATTGCTACCCCTGAGTTGCACCAAATATTTTCCTCGGAAACGGGGAGAGGTCCTCGTCTAATTGTGAACAATAGTATGTCTATGAACGAATCCTCCTGGCCAACACAAGTCCCTTCATTGAACTCCCACAAAAAAGCACGAGAAATTGAAAACAAGAATCTCTTGGCGGTTATTTAGTCAGTTACGCCTTCTAACATACTGCCACTAACACATGCATGGACATAATGAATGCCCTCCACCCCCCCCCCCCTTTCGTTAGTTCTGGAATGAGGTCTGTATACTAGGTAAACGTACCTTTGCTGTAACACGATATTTTCACGTGAATACGCTTCAGAATGGACATTTTTGAGAATTCAATCCAACAAAAAGTATGGCTTCCTTCGATTCGGCAAACAAAAACAGTGGGTGCAGCTGCAGAACCAGTGCTTTGCTTGACGCATAACCACAAAATCTGGGGTTTCATCGGGTTGGATTTGGATAAACCTATCACTAAGTACGTAGTAACGAGTCTCTTTTCAAATCTTAAATCTGGCTGACATTAAATATGCCAAATTTTTGAAGTTGATTATAACTCCAACGCATAAAACGAAAATAATGGAAAGAAAAAAGATTGTAATGATTCCTTCTAACAAAATAGTTGTGGTATTAAAGAAAGTGTAAATGTGTAAGTAAGTTTAGGATGTTCGAAAGTAGCCAGATCGGTCTATACTGTTGAAAAACACCAGCCAAAAACTCAAAATAGCCCCAGAGGCGATGAATCACCTCCTTGTAAAGCGCATAAATGCATCAGAAATGAGCGAACGCAAGCTAGTGTGAAACTTTAGCTGGATGAAGCACCAGAGTATGACACGATGATGAAACCTAGGATCTCATGCAAACAATGTTATGCGAACTAGCAACAAATTTGAGAATATAACGCAAGAATAAGTAGCAGATGATGACAAACCACAACTCCAGGATAGGGTGGACCTCTAAAAACCCCCGTGCGTGAACACAGAGTCATCTAATCTAAGCTATGACACCATCTTCGAAGGCTATTGCGTAGGCGTGAGGAACCGCGAGAAACCGAACAAATACATGAGTAGTGCCAGATTTTGGTGCTGACTCATCACAACAACATCTCATATTTCGGCAAACATCACAGATTTTAAGGTAAAGATATTCATTGTCGCGCTACTGGCAGTGATAACTAGTACTACGATTCAACTATGGTGGGTGTAAGGAGGACAAAAAGTAGTTCGTGGAGAGCGAGCATTGATTCGCTTGAATTTCGCGGACCGCGCCGCGAGGCCGCAGCGCTAGCCGAGCGGTCGTTCTTTGAGCGCGGACCCTTCTGGTATACAGTCGGGCGAGGACGCGGGTGCTGGAGCCATGGTATCTCTCCGATTTGCATGTGGTGATCATTATTCACATGACGACGAATACTCAGCTACTTCCTGCCACCCAGTTGGCTTTGCAACGCGAAATTAACGGGTGCAACAGCGCATCCATTGTTTGCGTACATCCTGGAAGGGGTTTAAAGTCGGTTACAGAAACTTTGATGTAGGAAGATCCCAGCTTGGAATGCGCCGAGCTGCTCATGAAAATGTGCACATGTTCTCACTTGTTAGTCCCGAGATTTCTGGTTGATTCTGTAGGTTAAGTCAGTCTATCAACTCGAGAGGGCTGGTGGAGTGACTTTGTCTGCAATTACGACCTTAGCACAGTGCCGGTCAAATTATCTATTTTTTACACTTTTCTGTAAGTTTTGGTATGTATGTGCTGTGATTGCTTCCTTTTTGATGTTTCCCTACTTCCACTTAGTAAAATCTTCGTAATATGGTCGAGTTTGGTGGACAAACAGTTGTGGATCTGGTCCCTACCGAATGAGCAGGAATGTCGTGTTGATCGGGACGAAATAAGGTCTTCAAATCTCCTTCCGGACACATCCTGCCGCGTCTTCACTTCGAAGGAACCGGTACGGTCGTAACTGCAGACAAAGTCAGTCCATCGGCCCTCTTTGAGCTAAGAGACTATAAGCGAACCATGCGGGCCTACGCGGAGCGCAAGCTTTCGGGAGCACAGAGGAGAATCGATTCCCGTATCTTCTCTTACATAGAAGCTG
>KN727698.1:9348-20591 GCA_000816745.1 Ancylostoma duodenale | reverse complement strand
CCATTACGACGGTTTTGTGGCGGGTCCGGTGCTCCAACGACGGTTTTGTGGCGGGTCCTTTTACAGGCTCTGACGGGTTCTGGCTGGTACCAACGTTTTTGCGCCATCGTCAGTTTTTCAAGGATTCCACTTTGGATTTGGAATGAATTGAAATAAATCTTCATAAACTGTACGATTTTCCAGGGTCACTACACAGCTATGTACACTATCCCTCAATTACTTCGACAGAGATTGTACCCTGAGCGAATTAATGTCAGAAGGAATTCTGCAAGATACTTCACGATATGTATCATTGTTGAGGTGTACAGGTATGAAGGAACCCAGGTCTGCAGGCAATCTTCTCTATTTTGATCTTTAAGACCGGGGGCTGAGATGTCCGAGGTGTCTACGGACATTCCAATTTGGAATCTCGTCACTTTACACAGTCTATTTTCAAGTGCACTGCAGTTGATCGAGCAGTATTTTGCTTCGTTTTGATTGGACACTCATAAGTGCATCATATTTAAGATTACCCCTGGGAAAACACTGTTTTGTGAGACGAGGGACCACCTCCGTTTAGCAGGTAACCAACCAAACTAAACCCTATTAAATGATCCCTTTTATTTCTTTGCAGATGTGGAGAATAATAAGGATTACTTTCGTGCCCAGAGGGAGTGTTTCTTTAACAAAGTGGAGAAGCCAAAACAAATATGCATTCTTACATATGGATATTAGTGGACATTTTTTTTCGTACAGCTGAATTTGCTGCAGCCTATGTACTCCTGGCTTGCTACAATTGAATGCCGATGAGGGACTTATTCTAAAAAGGGCAGTGCAGCACTTGTTCCAAAAGTACTCTTAAAGGTCATGCTTCTGCATTATTCGTGAATACTAATGACCGTGAAAAAGGTTTGTTCGTCAAAAATTGCATCGTGAACAGGAGAAATTCCTGCTAAAAGTGCAGACGATGACGTAGATGATTGGTATTCAAGTCCCAGCCATATTTGTACATAAAATTTCAGACAAAACCAGCAGAAGCACGGGACGGCTTAAGAGTTTTCAATTTTTTCGCTTCCTATCCCACTTTTGGGCCCACTTTTTCACCCACGCAGATCAGGCTGACACCCCAAAAACATATGAGCTCCTTTCTTTCCTTTATTTCTTCCCATCTAATTCTAGGCTTAATCACATTGCTAATGCTTTTTAAAGCGAAGTGCTCTAATCGCTCTAACTTTAGTATGGACACCAACAAATTTCTCAGAACGTCCAGGGAATTCATCGTGAATTCCAGACGTCATTATTAAGGTCATATTAATATAATATAAGCGGAACAAATACTCGGTGTTAGTGGTTGCCACCACTACCATCTGGAAATGGTCTAAATCGGATACCGAATAATAATGTAGTGAGAATGAGGGTTGCTGGCACTCTGAAAACAAGAAAACACCATGTTAATCCAGTATAGAAGCTTGTTTTCTGTGTGAAGGGTGGGAAGCTCTGAATACAAACTTTTGCGCCTAAGCGATATAAATCACAGCTTATCAGGAATGACTCTTGAGAAAACATTGTCTTTTAAACGTTCATATACATACGAAACAAATATATACTTTGGAAAGCATGCTCGAGTTATGGGAGAAAATAACTCTTCGTAAAGCAAATGAAGCAAGGAGTGCTGCTTTTAATGTTTCCCGAGAAATCGAGCGATGTTTTCTCGGAATCTGGCTAGATTACACATCGGGTACATACATATTTCAGTATGAGAAACTGATAACCTGAAATAGCAGCTGGCCATTAATGACAATGAGTACGTGGAATTACCATTACCTGAGACATTTATAGGGCAAATTATAATAGGATTATAGATGGGTGTGTTTGACGCGAGAGCGTGCGTGCGATGAGGAAAAGGGTTCGCCGCAGCCCTAACGCAGCTGAAACGCAGGTAAGACGCACGCGTTGCGGCCTCGTGGCGATCGCGCGGTGTTTTCGTTCAGGGTGTGCATGCTGCATTGACAGATCTTCATGAGACATCCTCCGTAAACGAATGCGTGCGTCTGACGCGCGATTGATCCACGCAGGTAGTATGAATTATCCCTACAATCTGTAGTGAGCGTCGATGACTGTAGCATTTTTCGCGTACACGGAAAGCACGCACCGCGGCCGCTTCGCACTCCCTGGAATCACTGCCGAAATGACAAATCAGAGCCTTCCTGATAGTTTCCCCTCATAATTGATGTTAACTATCGAGAAAACCGAATAATTACCAGGAGAACCATGTAGTTCGTCGTCGCAGCGAAGATTCCAGCGCGAGCGGCGCGGCCGCAACGCGTGCTTCCTGAGTTTGTGAAAAACGCACCGTCATCGACGCCGATTGTAGGTTCAAACCATCAATCCAGGATATTCTGAGCAAGTCGTCAGGTGGGCAGGAGTCGACAGCAGACCATCCGAGCCACAGAACTCCAGCAGATGTATGCATTTCTTACCTCCTTAATGACATAGGAAATGGCACAAAGCAAGTGCTCACATATCGGTCATTTGAGAAGAGGTGCATGCATTTCCGCACGGTTGCATGAATGCTCAAAAAGCAAAGAAAAAGCCAATGATTACATCAGAGAAGCGTTCTGTGACGACATGGTAACTTGAGCGGAAACAGCTGGTATCGGGTTACCCCCGGAGGCCTTTCCCCTGGAATTAATTACCCCATATTTCTTTCGTTGGAGGATAAATTGTCGCCCACATGTGGCCTGAGCATGCACTTAATAGACCTTCAAAAAACATTGTGCTGCTGCAAAATGAGACTTTCGCATAGAGTTTCTGAAAGTTAAACAGACATAGAGTTTCTGAAAGCTAAGTAGTTCTATTGTAATGTGCAAACATATCGGAGAATTTGAGACAGAATGCTATAAAATAAGGTCAAAGTGAGGGACTTCCCCTATGAGGAAGTGTTAAGAAATTCACATTAGAAGAATACACCGTTTATGGCAAAATATTCTTGCTCTTGATATACGAGAAAAATCGGACAAAATATTCTGCCTTGGGAAGGACGAAATTCCAAACGAAGTCACCAAGGCAGAAGGGAAATTATCATGTTCAAGACGACCGTTGATGTAAAGTGTTTAGTAACAAGATCGTAATGTTTTCACTTTTACTGGGTAGTTGACAGCCCTCTCGCATTTATTATTTTGAAATTTAAACAAAAACACCAGAAAACTAACGATCTGGGAGAAAATTTCCCCCCCTCCCCCCAAGTCAGAAGAAATGTTAACTACTGGCTTCCTTGTAGCACCATCAATGTCTTCGTAACACTAGAAAATTTGATGTAGGCAAAATTTCCTAACTGGCCTCATCGGTGAGGTCAAGCACTTCGTAACCTCTGAAGCGAGATTCACGGATGTTCTTAGGAAAATTGTAACAGCTCATTTTTCCCGAATCTTTCTATATGGAAGCAGGGAAGTATTCTATTAGAGGCCCTCATTAGATCTAGGACGCGGAACACCGAAGATTGCGCAGCTTCTAATGGAGACGCAGCTTTATTTATTTATTTATTTATTTATTTATTTATTTATTTATTTATTTATTTATTTATTTATTTATTTATTTATTTATTTTCATTTATTTATTTATTTATTTATTTATTTATTTATTTATTTCTTACATATACATATGCAAAGGAACCAATTCCAATTTTCTCGAAAATCCGCATTGTGCATTTCATGTCGAATCTGAATGAATATAATCTTTTCAACATCGAGCTTTTTCACTGCAGAAAATACCATTACAAGTGTATTGTTCTAATCATTCTGGATTGAGGCGGTCAGGTACAAGGAGGTCTGCTCAAATTTGCTTTGCAGTGATGTTTTTTGGGTATGTAGAGAAGAATATTGACAAATTCATGAATTATTCTCTTCATTGCATTACAAAGAATCCATCCATTTAGAAAAATTTGGGTAACCTAATTTGCAAGGAAATTACGAAAGGGAAACGGTTTGCGACGGATTAATGCATCGCGCGCACCCTTTTTGCAAGCAAAGATTAGGAGCAGTATTGTAATTCGGGCTAAATGCCATGAAAAGCTGTGAAGAAAAAAAAATAAAAGAATTATTCAGAACGGCTTATTTTGGAATAGCAAATACAGAACTCAAATCTGGAAAGAATACCACAACAAAAAAAAAAGAAAGCAATTGGGTGCAGAAAACGGGAAAACAGATGATGTTCCAGTGCACTAGTTAGGTAACCTTTTATTTTGTAGATTTTGGGTTTTTTATTTGAGGTGAAACAGGCCTTGCTTATTTTAAATCTCTAATCATTCAATTTAATTCTTCACCAATCTGGTTAGAGCTCAAATTAGCTACTTGACCACCAGATTCGCGCAAGGAAAATAAAACGGTGATCCCATCTTGTCACTGGCGATTTTCTCAAAAACTTTACTTTAAGACAACACAGCAGTTATAGTGGCATAGATTTGTTAGCGTTGAGGATACTTGTTACTGCTGCTCGCAATCGTTTCAGGCTGCAGCACCGTTTATGCCGTAGTTAATATTCAAATTGCAGGACTAAGGAAGTAAGATGGCCACCAGATGGTGTTTTTATGGCTGTAAAGCTGTGTCTAAACATTTGCGACAGCAATAAAACCGTTGCATATTTGTTTCCCATGCAATGCAATCGAGTATATCCAGGGTTGCTGCAACTATGTACATATACCTAGGCCATATAACATGTCCAAGTTACGGTAGGTAGCAAACGAAATGACATGACGACGTAGACGTTTACAGGGACGCACACGACTTCATCTTTTTAGGTGCTGAAGAAGTACAGCTGTGTGATAAGACGTATGCAGCTGTGCTGCAATTCATGTCCGCATTGCGGATGCAGCATTTATGTGCGTCAGCAGTACTGGAAACGGACGAGTTTTCTCTTATAAGCCACGAAAGTATGGAAGCTAGCAGAAAGCTACCAAGTCCATTGTCACTTAATGCGGCGGATTTAACGCACTTGTCTAGACTTCAGTCCTAGGCCCACGCGTCCTCGGCGTCGCAGTAAGGGGAGGGCGTGCGACGCGTTAGCGTTGCGGTTCACCTCTTGGCCGCGTCCCAAGAAGGGATATGCAGAAACGTGAGTCAAGGACAAATATAACAGATTCTCTTGCTTATCCATTAATAGAGTGAAAAAGTTCTGTGATAAAAAAATATAGTAAGAAATATCTTGAAAAAAGAACAGAAAACGAATGAGAGAACGGGAAGTTTTGGAGTGTTTTTTTTTTGCTCTTCGCATTTTTTTAGCTCGATGACGCTATCCACGTGTAGTCAAAATAACGACATTTGCCACAATGATACATCCTCACGCTTCCCAACCGGGAAGTGATATGCCATGCTCCCTGTGGCATCCTGACTCCCATAGCCCCACTTCGAAAACAACGATGAGTATGCTCCAATGCGCTGATTGCACACTCATCGTTGCTCTGGAACAAAGACGCAAACAATGGAATCATCACGTGAAAAGCTTGTTTTGACAGATATTTTGGAGATATCGGAAATCTCCTTAAAAGTTCCAGAGAGCAACGTACACCAACGCACACATTTAAAAAACATATCGCTCATATAGGGTTCCTAAAACCAGAAAATGAGAAAATAATCTATGAGAGAATGAAAATGATAAATTGAAATGAAAGGTGTGAGTCCTGAAACAGCAAGGAATTTCCAAAAAACCTGCAGAAACATTCAAGGATTGGGGGAGTACCGAGGGATTTCGAAGTTCGAGAGGCGTTCTACGCACTTCATCAAAAGATCCTCTATGAAAATTTATGACGCTGCCAACTAAAATGTCCTAGTAAAATGCGAAAAATAGCTCTACAATCGGAATTTTGCCGCACAGGTTAGCAACACCAAGTATCGAGAAAAGATAGAAAAAAGTGCACATTGAGTGGATTGCTACCAGGAATTTTTAGATCATTGCAAGATGTTTCATTTCATGGCAGCATGTTGGGCAACTGCCAAAAAACTAGAAAAAGAAAAGAAAACGAAAGTAGGCCGAGATCCGAACCGTTCCGATCTCGGCACTGAGCTGAGATCAGCATCGATCGAGTTTTGACAGAAAACTGAGGAAAAACGAGAATGAGATAAAATTACCGCCAAAAAATGTCAAAAATTCGTCAAAGCTAGATTTCCCCACCAAATACGAAAACATTTTATCACAGTTGGCAGCATCATATATAGAAAATGTGGGGTGAAAGAGGAGTTTGTATTGATTCTAGCAAAACTGACACCTGAATTTTTTTTTCAAAAATATACCACTTCGGTCCATAGTAGATAACCTTTTTTCTCTGGATAAGTTCGCAAGTATCCAAACTCTTTCGTGGATGTGGTGGGAACTCGTACTCGCATTAGATTGACTTCATGAAGCAATTTAGTTCATTAATTCAAAGCTCAGTGGCTGTTCCTACGTCCCGACAAAATTACGGAATGATCAGTTGCTGTCCACGCCTTCTCGACGTTGTCGAAAATAGCGTAACATATGTAATAATGATGCTTTACATGCTTTTTTCGGAATGATTGCTGAAAAATTGAAGATTTTTTTCTGTGGAGAAGAAAAGCGACAATTTCAGTAACGAAAAAAAGGGCAGTTAAAAACTCTCGAAATAGTGAACCAACGTAATATTCTTCAGTTAACTATTCAAATGAGCCAATGGTTCTTAGTCTGGATTTGAGTAAGGAACACCAATGTTTAGGTTATGGTACAGAACCCTCATGCAAAGCTTCAGTGTGATTTTTCCCGTGAGGTTTTTGGTGCCCCTAAAGTGGAGTAGTACTGAACAACTACAACGCTCCCAGGCTTGTCACTTTACGGCCCCCAGGGGTAAGGAAAAATTATGAAGTCCACGGAGATGCAGAGTGCCGAGAGTTCTGAGAACGACACGTCAAGTGCGACTACTGCTTGTACTCGTGGCTTAGAACGGACAAGGGCAATGAATTATAAATCATTCTACTAGGAATCAAACTACCCTCAAAGCTAGGGCTAAGAAGCACTTTACGCTCTTTCTTTGAACTTGTCCGTCCGGAGAATTGTGCGTTTGAATTCTGCAAGTTTTGAGGCGACCATCACTTTGCACGCTCACATCACTGGAGAATATGAATACGTATGTATGTCTTTGGTGCAGCCATTAGTTATACAGGACGGTCCATTTAGATGCGTGCGTTCGACGTACGTGCGCCTATATGACGAGGGGCAGGCTCAGCAGCAGAAATATCCCAGCTTAAACGAATACAGGTGAGACGAACGTGATCGCTGTTTGATTTTTCCATTCAGAGCCAAATTGACCCGTCTTCAAGCGCAATCCTCCCTAAAAGGACCTGCGTCTGGCGGACGCATCTGATGCGCGACTGACGCACGCAACTGCATATTAGGGTGTAAAACTACAAATGCGTGTTTGTGGGTCAAACAAAAAATAAGGATTTGAAAAATGGTTATACAACACCTCTGTAGCTATATCCGTGGTAGGTATTGATGATCCTTCCTCATCTTCTGCCCAGATTTGCTGATTTATTAATTTAGC
Organism: Ancylostoma duodenale; assembly: GCA_000816745.1. Classification (NCBI taxonomy): domain Eukaryota; kingdom Metazoa; phylum Nematoda; class Chromadorea; order Rhabditida; family Ancylostomatidae; genus Ancylostoma; species Ancylostoma duodenale. The sequence continues at coordinate 13,066 of KN727698.1, read as the reverse complement.
ACTGGCGAAAAACAGTGGAGGGGCTGAGAAGAAAAAGTGGTGTCTCCGCGAAAAAGAAGAGCGGATGGCCAAGATTTCGAAGAGATTCCTACCGCATAATTAGTTTAACATTTCAGGATAAAGAATGGAGGATAAAGTGGTCGGCGTTAAAGGCAGCACCCGCAAAATTCGTCTCCGAGATTGCAGCGGAATAATAGATTTTCGATTGTGGGGAGTATGAGTGAAGTGTGCAATTCCTCCAAAACTCATGCAGAAACAGTTTTTGGATGCTTCTATCTTGGTAGGTTAGAACAGGGCGGTCAAGTTACACGTATGGGGTCGAGCAAAAAACTCGATAACGCTGCCATCATTACCACCTATTTTCTTTGCGCCATCGGTTATTTGACTAGTAATGCAGTTTTCTTGGAACAGAAATAGCGCAAAGAGAGAGAAAATGGGATCTTTATAATAGAGCCATAATTCGGGAAAAGAACAAAATCACATGGTAATTTTGAAAACTAAAAAATTTAGGTACATGCAATATTCGAGAAATTGGATATTCTGAAAGAGAAAACAGCGTTTATAGAGATTAATAATGAGTGATAAGGACATAAATGGAGGAAAGCTAAAGATGAAAATGTAATTTTGACCGAAATGAGTTGCGATATTGATGAAATATGATACAATATGAAGGACTGCCACTCGCAGCCATTGCCCAATCAGCTGATAGTTGCTATTTCTCGCGCTCCAAGGATGATTTTGGAGTGCGGCAGTAGCAAGAGAACTCGTATAACTTACTGCCTTGTGATCCTGCTGATCCAGGTATTACCTGCTATTATTCGTGATGGGAAAGGTTCTAACTGGTACTCTTCTTACAAAATTGACCCCACAATCGATTGGATCACGACTGGATCAGGATCTATGAAGCGAAAATTTCCGTGGGTGCTGCCTTTAATTGGTTCCGTTCGTGGGATGCGCCACGCAACCGACTTCATCTGAGCTTTTTCCGGCACTTGTATATGATTCTTTTTATTTCTCACTCAATAAACATGCCCACAATTTCTCACTTGGAGATAGAGAAGACGTATTGGGAATAGGAGAAACTAATAAACCTGTTTTAATTGCCATAGAAGAGCCGCTGAGACCCTGTGAGATATATAGGCAAGCACAGGCCTCATCGCAAATGGGTCAGAGCATTTGCTTCGTAATATTTTGATGAATAATTATGCTCACATTTCTCCGCTTGAATTTTGGAAAGGAAAGTGGTAACAGAATTCAAGCCTACGTTACCAAAGCCATCAAAGATCGATTCAAAAACCACTGGGACAGGGAACACACTATGCCATATGCAGCAGTTATGACGAGTGAGAAAAAATGGGGAAGTAAGTTGGACACAGTGATTATAGAAAAGCCAGCAAAGCCTGAACTCATGAAAGCCTGCCACTGAAAGAGCAGTTAAGACTAAACAGAGGCAGTGCTCGCCTCTGCCGGAAAGCGGATACATTGGAATTCCCAGAAAGAACTAGTTAAATGACAAAGGAACTGCATCCGCCATAGTGGAATCAACATCAAACAGCCTGATTGCTGTCCAGTACCTCTAAGGCGACACAGAGAAAAAGGCTGAGAACTGGTACATAAGCGATTCCGCAACTAAAAGAACACTGTAGTAAAAAGTTATTTCCAGGATTATCCAGCATTTTGAACAAAGTACGAAGCCGTAGAGACCTAGCAAATAACTTATACTTATGAAAGGCAACGCCACTTGAGCTATTCCCCTAATTGGGTATGTTTTCACAAGCGCTTCCGCTCAATCCCCTCATCGCATGACCTGTTTGCGACCAACTATGTTTTTAATGTGGCGATGCGGATGGGTGTTTTCGCCACGATCCCGTAACTACGAGCAAATCTGTCAAAGTTGGGATTATGAAACTAATCCTCCTCTACAGGGTTAACCTAAATTACAGAGACAAGAGTGCGATGTGCGTTCTTCGAATTTAGTGGTTTTAAATTCCATCATTTTCACTCATTTGTTCAATAGTGCAGCTCTTTCTGGAACATTATATCAAGCTATTCATTTTTAGAAATGGCTGAGTGTTCAGTTCACCATGTTTGATTTTACGATTTGAATGGATTACTCAAGACGAAAATGGTACACCAATATTTAACTATTCCAAAAGTGTGGTTTACATGTGCAGCAGTGGTAGGAAGCCAGAAGTATAAAGAATTAGGAACAGAAAACACCACTCTAATATAATGATCCCCCTACGTGGCTATAAGATCCAACATCAGGAATGGATACGTCACAACTCATCATGCTCTTAGCGAGTATATCAGAAGAAATCACCTTCACTGTTTGCATTCTAGGAAAAAAAGTTTACCGGAAATCTAATATTGGAAGATAATGAGAGGGGTCTCACTATATTCAGAACTCATGTGAATTTCTTGTAACATTCTTTTAAGATGAAGACCTAATATGTATTAGCCTCATAAACTTCTCATTCAGCGAATGCATTGCTGTGGATATTCCTCAGCAGCGGCTACATCTGCGTCACTGCAAACGTCTACTATAGTATTACAGGAATTGCTGGAGTATGTATGACGATAGATTCTGTCCATTGTTGTGTGAGGAGCACTGCATTGGGAGTCTCGCTTCACTCCCTAACATTACATAAGAATCTTGTGGTCAGTTATTTTTAGCCCACCATGTACAATGAGCAAAGAAAGTTTAAGAACGAAAAATCCTGAATGTAGAGACACTTTTAATACAATAGATAGAAAAAAGATGAAAGATAATTGTTCGAACAGTTATGCAGATTTGAAAGTATCAATGGTAATATTTCGAATACGTGTAAGGTCAGATGATTCGAACAAACAAAACAGGATTACATACAAACATAACAGGATTTACATAAAAATATAACAATTCCAGTGAGGAAATAAGAAGGAAGAGCACTGGTAACACAAGGAATGCGCTGCAGCACAGACCTAGATACTTAAATGAATTTGAATGGTCGTTTCTGGTCCCACTAAGGATAAGAATGAAACAGTTTTTTCATAGCAAAAGCTGAAAATAATTATTTTAACCTCTAGCTACAGCTCCTTAACTTTAAATTTAACCTCTAACTGCAGCTGAAACAACTTGTAAACAGTACGCTGTATGAAGGAGTTCCCTCTGATGAAGAGAAGGATGCACTTTCCTCTTCCTTTCTTGCTCTTAGCCAATACATGGTCAAGAACTTGTACAGTCATAGCCGCAAACTTTGAGAAGTTTCATATGGTTTGCAAAATTTGGGAGACGTAGGACGTAGAAAGCCGCTCACCAATGACCACGATCGTTCACTAATGCATTTTAAATGTTCTTATTTTGCTGAACGTCCCAAAAGCTCACGCACCTTGAGTGCATGAAATAAAAAAAAATGATTAAACAAGTATTATAGCCATCTACCTGAAACCATGGATAGGTGCTTAACTGGCTATCTTGTATTCTTTTTTTAATTGTTTTTCTCAGCGGCATCATGTTCCATTATGGCTTTATCGCTGCTTTACTCTCCTGTGAACCACCACAGTCACTCCCGCCCATAAGCGATTTGGGTAGGTGTACTAAAAGAAATGAAATCCAAGGGAAACGTGCCTTAAGGATGCTAAGAGCAGCCTTAAGGCTCTATTTAAGCGACGAAATTGCCCTTAAGAATGTCCGGTGCTGTTTCATGCCCTTTTAGCGAGCACTTCTTTTGAGAAA
>KN727697.1:13238-29626 GCA_000816745.1 Ancylostoma duodenale | reverse complement strand
GATCCCCCTCCCTCCATAATTTTCCGGGATTTTCCGTTTTCTCGGGCCAAAAACCCGTAAAACGGAAAACGGGAAATTCCGCACACCCCTGGTCGCCATGAGTAGCAGTAGTAGTTAGGACAACCAGGAAAATAGTAGCCGACGACAAGGGTAAATATCAGAGTAGTAGACACCCAAGACAATCGTGTGGGCGGAAGAGCCAAAAATACTAGTCACGGTAGAGACTCAATCGACCGGGAAAGGCAACCCAGCCGCTCGCGACCAGGGTACGCGCGAGAATCGAATTAAAAAAACGAATTAAATAATTACGTGAGCTATGTATCTGTGGATCGGACATGATCTCTCCTTTTTGAGTGGCAATCATATGTTTGATTACAAACAAGTTGTGTGGATTCCCACACAGTGTGGAACATCTCACATTTTCGGCCTCGAATCGAATGTTTTTGAGGCAACGTCGAGAACTGCTGAAGTATGAATGGAATTTCCAGTGTTTGGCGAACCGAAGGAACAAGTGAAGTCATTGCAAGACCTCCGACAACACTGGCTTCGTGAAATTTGAGAACAACAGAGTTGTATCAAAACCAAGTTGTAAAGGAAATAGAAGCGCATATAGCACGAGGTTATAATAGCAAGGAGATGATAACATTTGTACCTGAGGAATTGGCAGAATAGTAGTAAATAAAGATACAGATACATAAAGTGGTCATAGTTAACTAAACCTACTGGTTGCACGTTTTTTCGACTTGAACTAAGAATTGCAGAGGTTTCTGCCTTCGTAGGTCTGTCGAAGAACAGGCCAAGATTCTGTACTCTTAGTTGAACCTGGACTACTTACTTTGCCCCTCCCAGGTGAATTTAATGCTAGGTTGGCCGGCACAGAAGATTGAACCAGACTGCTCTACAATACAGCCCATAACTTCTGCGAAAAAAACGGATTGCGACAGATTAATCCGTCGGCGAGGGATTAACCTGTCGCAAACCGTCGCGGTACCGTAACTTCTTTCAAAGTGGAGTTTCTGGAAATCTGGAGACATTTTCGGATCCCTTATGAAAATTGGAATTGAACAATATATAAAATCACTTGAATTCCGGATTCGCAAAATTAATTTTTTCAAAATTTTGAAATATTTAAATATCACAGGGATGAGGTCAGAACCTCTAATAACGTTGAAAACCGCAGAAATTTATAAGAAATGCTTGATTCTGAACACTGTCACTGGCTCTTGCTTAACGTCTGCTTTGTTTCGAATAATTTATCACGTGTTTGATTTTGCGTCATTTGGACAAATCTTTGAACTTTGTCAATTCATAATGGCTTAAGGACTTCAGCTATCTATTAGCTAGTTTGCAGTTTGTTAAGGTAGAAAATTTTCTGCAGAGATATTGAAGAAAAGCTAAACAGTCTCCCATAGTTATTGCACAAATTTCTCTCAAATTTGCGGTGATCGCCTATTTTCATGAAATATGGCGTTTTGTCAGCGTCCATAAAAGAGTTCCGCTGTTAGGGGAATGTCTGAAATTTTTCCCCTAATTAGATTTCTTCACTTATAACTTAATCTCAGTTCATACACGGTAATGATTCGCCGTTTTCCGAATTCAGCCTGGTCTATGCGGTGAAAAAATCGAAAATTCGTAGTAATTTGCAGTCATTTCGGTCACCAACGTTAACTCAAGTAATTTTTATTTTTTCTGTCTCGCCGTGACCTATGCTTTTCAAACTCAGACAAAACGTCGGAAGAACCGCAGCAGAAAGAAAACGCGCTCATGTGGTTAAGAAGCGAGAGACACGGAGATAAAAATTTTCGGAAGGACCGCAGCAGAATGTTTTCTGCTGCGATCCTTCCGAATCTCGCTGGAATGGCTCGGAAGGACCGCAGCAGAATAGATTTGTGTGGAGAACAATTCGGAAGGACCGCAGCAGCTGTTCGGAAGGACCGCAGCAGCTATTCGGAAGGACCGCAGCAGCTGTTCTTAAGGACCGCAGCAGCTATTCGGAAGGACCGCAGCAGCTATTCGGAAGAAATGCAGCAGGAAAGCGGAAGAACCGCGGGTCACCTGTCGGTTCTTCCGGTTTTCTGCTGCGGTCCTTCGGAAAAGTTGTCTGAGAAAATGCAAGTATTGGCCACTTATCTGTTAGGAATTTAACCTTCATTTCCAGATGCAGGCTGTGATTAGGCAGCAAGTCTATTGCGCCCCAAATCGCGCAGGCCGGCTCGGGCGCACAGGCAGTCTTACCGGAGGCATATTTACACCTCCGATACATCGCCTTATTCAAATATCAGCACTAGTGCTCAAAGAACAGATCACATCCAGAACAGATCACATACAGAACAAATATTTTGTACAATGTGAACGTGTGCACAATTTTTTTTTCTAAATTGCAATCTTCAAAAAATGGGTGCACTTGATTCTGGCATGCATAAAAGTACCTTAAAATAAAATACAACCAGTAATATGAAAACCTATCGTATAAAACACATATTCGTTCTGAAATATTTTTGCCCTTCTGCCCGACTACTCATTCCATCATGAATTTTTCTTCAGGATTTGCCAAACATACCAGCTTACCTACAATCTCACGAAGTTCTTGTAAATCTCAGTGATTTTGGCAGGCTTCGTCGATTTAGTAGAAAATTTGGCAATCTTCAACACGTAATTTTTGTGAAATTCACTGATTTCGGATATATTCCAGGAAATCCTAAGGATTTCCAATGATTCCTTGTAGTTCTTGCTAAATTAGTTAATTTTCAGAGTTTCTCTTCTCCAAGATTTTTTAAGACTTTCAAGTAGTTGCATGTACTCTCGTAAGTTTCCCAGATTTTCGCAGATTATGTCGATTTACCAGAAAATCTTAGTGATTACCAATCATTCCACGGACCGCCGTATTCCATTGCAGATACCCACGAATTCAGATTGTACAAAATACTTGTTCTGGGTGTGATCTGTTCTTCGAGCACTACTGCTGGTATTTGAATCAGGCGATGTATCGGAGGTGTAAATATGCCTCCGGTAAGACTGCCTGTGCGCCCGAGCCAGCCGCGCGATTCTGGTCGCAATAGACCTGCTGCCTGATTATGGCCTGTATCTGGAATTGAAGGCGAAATTCCTAACAGATTAGTGGCCAATACTTATATTTTTGAAAAGCGCACATCACTGCGAGTGGGAAAATATAAAAATTACTTGATTTCACAATGGTGACAAAATTGACGACAGATTTCCACGAATTTCTGGCTTTTCCACCGCCTAAACCATGAACCGAGACTGGGCCGGAGGTGTGCGGAATCAACCGAGCAGGGAAACTTCAGGAAATCCGCTAAGATCGTTTCTCTTCTACGGACGGAGAATGCGACAGATTAATCCGTCGGCGACGGATTAATCTGTCGCAAATCGTTTTTTTTTTTCGCAAGTGTTATGGGCTGTATTGTAGAGCCCGTAGTGCCCCTCATCAATGCGCAAAACTAACTCCAAACTGGGAATATGTTCAGTAGTCTTGCCGAATAGTTGTTCATAGAAATGCACAGAGGTTCGCCTTTTTGCTGAGAATGGAGCCGGTGTAAATCTCTTTGGATTTCCTTGTTAACTGCCACAAGGGAATAGGATTATAAAAACAGGCTTCATCTTCTTTGCGATTTGATTCATACCCATAGGATGTGTCTAGCAAAAGGGGCAGCGGCGCTGTTCAATTTAACAGTGCAGTCGGTAATTGAAATGAGCTCTGATAGAGCATATCTAGTACAACACAGCGACCTCACTTCAGGAAATGTTACTCCGGAGTTGTAGCGAAGGATACCGGATTTTCGATCACCTATGATACTGACGGCGACCTAAAATCTCCGCTGCTTGAAATGGCTATAGCTACTAAAGGGAAAAGCAGCTTTTCCTCATGTTAAACTGAAAATTGTAACGCAGGACCTTTCAAATTGTTGTACAGAAGATTCCAGATTCCTTTCGCTTCAGGACTGGGCAAAAGTCGCCTACTCAACGTCAACGATATCGATGAGGTTATTAAAATAAAATAAAAAAAACATGTTAAAACTATTCATTCTGATACAACCTGCAAAGATCGGAACCAGTCAAAGTGGGCGCCAAGGAATCCCACAGCCTTGGCTTTGATTTGATTAATTTTCAGAGTGTACTTATTCGAATTCATGGAAAGGTCGGTTTTCAGAAGGAACTGTCGAGAGCTATAGTTAAGTACATCGACAAGATGTGAAAGTATTGAAGGGATTCACAAAAGTTCGCAGAATCTTCGCTCATGTAACTCCTTTTGAATTAATTTTTCTTTGGAAATGAAGAAATTTTCTGACGTGGCGTGACCTTCTACATCTATTTCTTCCTAGGACGTCTCGCTTTTTTGTTGATGTCAGCAAATTACCGAGCTTTTTTTTCACATTTTCGTTGCCTTTGCGATGCCCGTAATCACTACAGAACGGTAAAAATTACATACATGCGTGACTGAGATAGAGAAATCTAGCAGCAGTTGTGCAGAGAATAGATGTTTGCTTGCTATAATAATTGATGTTCACTTCACAACCAACCTCGCATTTTCACCTGTCATAGCGCTCAGGAATTTGAGCAGCGGATTTGTGGTGTTCACTTAATTAGAAGAATGCGGGTGATACAGGTGCAAAAACGTTCTAATCAACGCTACGACAACTCTGTTAGGACGAACATATAGTAGTACAAACATCTATGGCACTTGTACATGTCGTTAGTGAACAAATCTAATACAGTCGCGGCCAGAAAGATATGATCAGTGGCATATTGAAGGCGGATCTTTTCATTATAACTCAACTTGGGATTGAGCTATCCAGCCGAAATTTCAGGAAATGAGAAGGGTCGAAGTACTCTTTCTTTGCCGTACATACCATTGACGCAAACTGCTTTCAAACAGAACTATTGCATTCCGAGTCCAAATTCGCCGCTTTAATGATCATGATGGTTCCTAGTTTGTATCGCCTCATTTCGATTCGCAGAGAAGTTATTATAAATCTTATCTTGAGTGAGTAATTTGCTGTAATAGTTGCGATCCGTAAACCTCCTCATTACAGAAAGAAGTGGGATTACCGAAAAACCCAAGAAAATGAGAAAAAAAGTTTTTAATAATCTCAAACAAAAGGTAACCGTTTCGATGGCGGATATTTCCATGATATCCACCACTAACAACTATTCTGTCATTGAAATAGAAACTCTAGAGCTGTCATTATTCTTGAGTTACATTAAAACAATTTTTTTGGTAAATTTGATCGGTTATTTTGGTCCACGCATTTGAACAGCAAAGGAAAGTGCTCCAATGACATCTGGTGAAAAAATAGTTATTTCTATGCCTAATCTGTATCAACTCTTCACTTTCCTCGGAAGGTGGTAGTGAAGGTATTGGACGAAATCAAAGGAAGCCTAGGAAATTGACGTTTAGGCTTAATAAAGCCAGCAAAATTAAGTTTCTGTCCAGGTAAACTGCTGGTAGGAAGCACCCATATAGCCTCAACACATATCCAAATTCCATCTGGAAAGCTCAACCCAGAAGTGAGTTATAGTAAAAGTCCTCTTGTCGAAATGGCGCTGATCATATCTTTTTGGCCGCTACTGTACATAACTGGCTACTGAATATGAGAGTTGGGGCCTCCACTATTCTAACACGCATCGTGCCATGTGGCTTTGCCGAGTAGAAGATCCGCCAAATCGCATCCCCACCTAACAAGTGTTTCCTTTGCTACTTCTGGAATTCGCTAGGAATGTTTCGTTTCGAGCTGCTCTATACGGTCTCCGCTAACACGTACTCCAATCAGCTCTAGAGAGTCCCGGATGCTGTTCGAGAAAAACGGCCGAAACGAGTTTTTTGTGCACCTACGCCATGATGACGCTAGGCCGCATATAGTTAAAGAGACCAGTGAAAAATTGGAGGAGCTGGGCAGCGACACGGTTCCCACCCACCCATTCTCCTGACTTTTCCCCTCCCGACTACCAATTGTTTTTCTCCTTTAAGGCATTCCAGGTTTAGAAAAAATTCATCAAAGTTGACGGTGTTGAAGGGGCGGTCAGAGATTTCTTTGGCTCCCAGTCTCCCCAGTTCTGGGAGAAGTGAACCGCTGACCTGCCCATTAGGTGGGACACCACAGTGACTACTCATGGTTATTATATTGCTGAGCAAACTCCGCTGAATGCTGAGTAATAAAATAAGGCAGAAAAAAGTCTCCAACAGCTCAAGACTTGCTCACCACCCTAATATTAGAATTTGGCCTCATTTTAGCATTTTTTTTTCAAATTCATAATTGTTTTGCGGTGCCCGTTTCCAGACATCGGATTTTGTAATTAAGTCAAGACGCCAATTTTTCATTTCTAAACATTAACTACCAAACGCCAGTATGCCTCGTCCTTTTTTTCTGAGCTCAAGCGAACGCTTCAGTCCGCACCTGAGAGAATGTTTATAGCAGCCATAAGGACTGAAACTGCTCGGGACGCATGTAATGAAAATGCATGGTCCATCTTCCTTTTTTTGCCCATTCAAGCTTCCGAAAACATCGCTACTCTGAAGTGGTACAAAGTAATTTCTAAGCGCCAGCAATGTGTGTTGATGCATCCAGAAAATAAATTTTGTAGCGGGAGGAGGAGGGACGCAAATCGCCAGAGGGGCAACATTATGATGTCTGAAGTATATAATGGGCTGCCGTCAGTCCACGTTTCAACGGTAACTTGTCGACTATTCATTATTTAATAATTGTGCAAGAATTTCTGAGAATTCCTTTTCTCAGAATTCAAACAAAGCCATCGTGTTATTTTCGCTGTAAAACCACCATTCCATTTTGTGTCAAAACACCCACTTTTTGCAAGCCTAAATTTTTTTGTGTGACCACCTCAGTATTAAAATTTGGTCTCGATGGTGACCAAAAAACCAAATAATGCTATCCGAACACGAAATAAAATGCGATCTATAATAGACCGAGCATTCCTAATGAATAAGACGGCTAATATGGTGTTTGGAAGTTTATACACATATGTAGGCTGGATGAAATGTACTGGTACGTTGTTTCAAATTGATATCTATCTCACAATGATTCATGTCAAGACGAAGTGTTGCCTTAAATCTTTGTAGCATAAAAGCGAGATAACTCTTATGGAACCTTCCAGCAAGGTTTGTTTCCTGCACAAGGAGAAAATCGGCATTGACTTTCTTCGACGCCCATGTGCCTTTTTAACAAATGGCGAAAACCTGGCTGCAGTTCGGTTCCTGACTAGCTCGATCGCTTTATTTTCATATGGCTAGTTCGAAAAACAGGGAACAAGCAAGAAACTCGCTATTTAGAACCAACCAAAGTTCCGGAACGAGAGACTTATAAGGTCAGGCAGGGTAAGCTGCAGCGCATAGTCATTTCTCCGATCGCTCGTTTGAAGCTTGCTCGAAATAAGATTGAGAACATTTTGAGAAATCCATTTATATGATGTTATTTGAAATATTTCTGTCTTACTGGAACCTAAAGTGCCATCTTGGTGCGCGTATTGTCGAGAATATAGAGTACTTGGGCATGACATTACTTTCCAGCTACCATGTAGCCCAGTGACCTGGAGTAGAAAAGTGCAAAACGTACAAATTGTGTAGGTAGAGTGCCCCTATATTCCCATATGAAGTGCACTGCTCAGAAAAGGTTTCTTGTCAGCAGTTTTACCAGTTTTCAAACCTGGAAGTGCATGGGTGATTTTCACTTACGTTGTAAGCATTTGCAAAGGTTCGGGTTCCAAAACGCAGTAGCAAAATTTTACCTTATCTGAACACGAAGAGAGCTTATAAACACGGTAGTGATGATAATGATATGATGGTTATGTGCGCACATCTTATCCTGATGCAAAGTACCACTTGCCTAAGAGAAACTGAAAACAACCCTCTAGATGAAGTTGTATAGGAGAATCTCCAGGGCACAAATGTGTACGCATAGGATCAGCTCCCAGAAATACACTGAATCCGGAGACATGTTCATATCTTCGATGGAGCTTTAGTGAGCTGAAAGTCATTCCAGAATAGCTTCTTCCGGGTGTGCTGCATAAGAAATCCACCAATCATGTGCAAAACAAATTTTGATGTGAGAGAGGGCATACTTCTCACGAGACCAAAGGTTCGCAAGAAATCGGCTAATAAGCTGCTAGGATTTCCTTGTTTAGAAGAAATACAGTGATTTAGTGCTGCCTTCGTGAAACTCACCTAGTGCTGCGCATGACACCTACCGTGTGCTGCTCTCTTAGCAAAAATGGGAGTGGTCCAACATTACTTGAACGAATTAACTAGCTGAAGGTCCAACGACCTCCTACCTTTTATATTGGGCGTTTTTATGAGAAGAATTGACATGCTGGACAAGGCTTGGTTCGACTCTGCCTCTTCATCTTTTAATTACATACACTGTTAATGGTTGCCCAGACCATTCTGTCTGCTTCTTTACCCTTTTCGTCTGAAGGCTCAATTCCAGTCGCGGAGAACCTAAAGCATACCAATTAGAGTGAAATTCCACTGTTCGTGCAGCTAAGTATCCATAATGGGAAAGCAATGGCAGGCCCCAAAGAACGTTTCATATTGTGTCCTTCACGTGAGCAGAACAGGAGTATGTAGCTGCCGGCTTAACCTCCAGAAATGGAAAGGAGCTTTCTTGGGAGGCTACGATCCAGCATGTTCTGGATAACGACTGTGGCAAGCTCGAGTGAAATTCACACAATTTCTCATGGAAGTAATCTAGTGGGATCTCGAGTGAGAATTAGTCGGTCTAGCACAAGCTCATTCTCAAGTCTGTTCCCGTGTTACACAGAGTACAAGCGTGTCTAAATTCAGAACGTTCTCCTCGATAAGCTGACATGTAGAGGGAGTCAAAATTACAGTGAGGAAAAGGACAGCAAAGAATTTTGTGGCCAAAGTACTGGGAAGTATGTATTTCGTGGTCACTCAAACCAATGAAACCAATATCTAGATCATAAAAATTGCGTTCGCACCAACTCTGAGCCGCAGTTGACTGCCGTGGAGCACTGTCCTCGTTGACCTTCTGGGAGCTTCCTCCCAACTGAGTTTGACTCACGATTAAAAGGAGAACCCGTTTATTCAAAAGGGAAACGTAGGTTGTTATCGTGACCTTGGCCTACACCGTAAGTATCACTGCTGGTCATTTGAATCATGAGGCTGAGCAGGAGGATCACTACCGTAGAACAGCTCAAACTGAACTAAAAAAGTGAAAGCCTGAGAAAATCGAGTAATTCTTGTAGTAATTCACCATGGACAAAACGTCGTCTCATCCTCTCCGCAGATGAAGAAGGCCGTGGAAGACAAGTAGCTCGTCTTGAGGTCTAACCGTCTATTAGGGGCCCACACTTGCACTGCCACTGCACCAGATACGAGAGCGACTATCTACATATGTAGTACAAAACACATATTCTCAACCCAGACTGTTTTGCCTTGCTTGGCAGAAATGTTACGTGAAACATGCCTATTTCAAGCAAAACTATCAATAAAGGGCTTGAATCGAGGAGCAAATAGTGATGACGTCAAACTGTGTGCAACAAAAAGGAACAACTGAGATTGCGATGCCACTCCTAACTCTTTTCCCAAAATCCGTTTCAAACGGAATAATCCGGACTCCAAAACCCTAGGGGAAAATATGAAACTGAAGGCTCCGGTGGGTAGTGTATGGACCAGGCTCAAAAGCTTTACGATCAGGGCCGCGGCTGAACTTAACAAATTTCTTAGTCATGATATCCTTCGCATGTCTCTCCGTGCATACGAAAATTGGCCACTGTGAAAACTCGGTCACTGGCTTCCTAGAGTCAAAACACTCCACTACCTTGTATTGCACTTGGGGGTTATGTACGTATGTATGTATTTATTATACTTTATGTGATACTTCACACGCGTCAATGAGCTATGTGTTGTCTGTGTGGGCATTCGCTTGCATATTCAAATAAATAATTCCGTCTGAAACCATCAGAATCTTTGGGAGTGGACGAACTTAAATTCTGTAGATATCATTGAAAGCTTTAGAGCCCTCGTTCTAAATATCTATATGAAATTTTGTTTGAGATCAAACTAAAGAAAACGAAGTGGGCGCTGGTAATTACGCAACCTGCACGCATATCAACGGGAGATGAGAACAAATTCTATGTGGGCATGCAATTCTTAAAATCATATCTCACATTTGGACTCTCCAGTATGCAGCGATCATTTCCAATTCCAATAAAGGTGCATATGTATGATCGATGCGAGTAGAACGAACGCCAAAATCACCAAATTTAGTGAAGACAAAAAGCTGGTACCGTTATAAAAAGGGAAGGGATGTACCCTATACTGAATTGATCACAGATGACAGAGAGAATATTGTTTAGATGCTGGCTACACACTCCTAACACCATTGGTCAATATATCAGGTTGAATTCAGGTTAAAAGAAGCAGTGAGCTGTAGTGAAAGATTTTTACATTAGACGGCCACCAATAACCGTTACCTTCATTCGACGCACGTTCAGCTTCTCTTTTGTTGTTTCTTTTCTTGCCCAACTACTCGGCAAGGCACATTATGTAGTAAGAGAGTCTTTACAAGACCATAGACTGAGAAACGGGACCTTATTCTTTTATTAAAAAGCGCATAGCAGACTTTTCAACGAACATCCATCCTGCAGTCGGTTAGTCTCTTCGACACCTGCTTGTCGACCTTTTCATCCTCCATTTCTTACCCCAAGGAGGGAACAGCTCTACGATAGTTAACGGCTAGGTTTAGCGAAACCGGACATGCTGTTTTGAGCGGGTCCTCTCTGTTCATCGCCACCAGCTGATGGTCGCCAACTGTAGAAAAGTCTACGCGATCTCCCTCAACCTTTACAAAGTCAGATTAATTAATTAATTGATTAAAGTGTCTATGCTAACACAAACTATATTAAATCAAGATCTTTGGACTATGCGGTCAGTAGTAAAGCAAGGACTTTGAACCTTGAAATCCCCAACCACCTCTTGATCGGAACAAGGAGGGCACTAGACTATAATTTAATTGTTTACAGCCCTTCTGCAGCTCACCCTAAGAAGAGCAGCCAGGCGTATGTCCCTGCGATTTCTGAGGCGTCTCATTCTGTACATTTCCGAAATTAGAGCATTGGAGGGATATTTTAATAGCAATTGCATGGTCAAGTTTTTCTTGGGGATGGTATGCATGACACATCTACCTCTCCTTACTTATGTACTTGCGAGAGAGGAAGGATGGAAGCGCCAAGCATTCGAGCACATTTCTCGCTGTCGATTCATCAAAACATTTAATTCAAAAAAGGGTATAGGACCATGATTAGAGTGGATCAATCTCTCTTCAAAATTTGCAGTACTTTTGAAAGGTGAACCATAACTTTAATGAAAAAAACTATCAGAAGATTTCGTCCTTCCTCTCAGATTTAATAGCAACAGACTGGTGATGTGGGACGAGCTGGTTCTAACCCAAATGAGGGATGTAACAAAGTCAATAGCGACCGTTCATTGTGTATGGAGTCCAATGGAAAATGTTCGATGCAAGTAATGCAACAGGAACGGTCATTATAGACAAATATTTTCATGCGAAAAAAGACCGGGAAAAGATGTAGCTTTTTGGAAATTCCTGTTTCCTCTGTAAAAGTGTTTCCAGTAAATTCCAACAACGTTTCATTTCGTCCCAAGGACTTCTTCTAATAGGCCGAAATCATTCACAACCTATTAGGAGGCTCTTCTAGCATATTATTTGCCAAACAGCTATCCTTATTGTGTCAGAAACATAAGTACGTAATTCGCACAAAGATAGGAAGAAATACTGCCAGAAATGATCAGCTGCTGACTCAGCAAATGAAGGAACTAGTGAGAAAACTTTTTTCACAAAGAGGAAAGCACCTAGAAGGCTTCAAAGTGCTAGAATTTTTCTCAAGTAAAGGGAAGCTCGTCGATGAACTGAAAAGGCAGGATGTTTCTGACATGTTAATGGATGATGTTTTATGAGCTTTACAGAAAGAGGAAGAAATCCAGCAAAAGCTCGACCGCTACACTTTATCTCGCAGAAGAGAACGTTTGAAATAGAATGTCCTCTTGAAACCAGTTCATCACAGAAAGCTCTTGTGGGTAAATCAGGACAGTGCATTCTGCAGCGCTTTTGCATCATATTACATGCACGATTATTCGCAACCGGTGTAAATAAATTAACACACATACGCACATACGCACGAATAGGTCATGGAATTTTCTGAAAGTTATTACAATAGTTTTCAACAGAAAGCTATATCAGCACTCTTTCTAGGAGAGAAACAAACTCTCGGGATTAGTACATAAATTTTGTAAAGTTTCACATGATGGGGTTGGAGGAACATACAGTGGACGTCAATGGCAGTGACCCATCCGCGGCCTCGAGAAGGACGCAGCGCGACCGCGTCGCGCGCGCCGGGATCGGTGTCACCTGCTGCCGGAATGCTATTTCTGGTCGTTTTCTTCCCGATTTGGTCAAAAATCCTCAAAATCTGGTAGAAATGCTGCTAAATATAGCATAACAGCAGCAGAAAACATGGTTTGCGACGCGCGCGGTGCGGTCGCGCAGCGTACTTCTCGAGGCCGCGGATGGGCCACCGCCATTGACGTCCACTGTAACTGAGAAGGTGGACTGCACTTGTTTTCCAACCTAACAGGGACCAAGTTGTAGATGTATTACAGAAGGAAATAGAAGTTTCTTCACCTTCTTGTTCTTGAAACAATAGTTGCAGCAAGTCGTGAATCCTTGGTTGCGAATGAATATAACGTTCTCGTCAATGTGTAATACAGCCTCGGAACTGTTACGAATGCTCATACGAAGGAAGTATAATAAGTTCAACGAAAAGCATAGGGGATCTGAGGTTGTGGCAATTCTCGTTCTCTCTCGCATGACTTCCATTGATTTATTTGCAAAATCGTTTATTTGTTCTAATGTTCGGGATCATTTCCATGGAATAGCAGTTGTTGTAGGCCTCAGAACGAAGTCGTCTGGAGTGCATGAGAATGCCATGCAGAATGAGAACGTCATTGGACCACATCTCACAGCAGCATACTGGAGGTGGTATTTCTGGGCTTTGATACCACTGAGGAACTGTCGGAACTGCAAAGAAACATGTATGGTGATTAATCGCTGTGGAGGACAAAGTAGACAGTACCTGTTCACAGTCCACCCCACGCAGCCCGTACTTCGCCACAGGCAGCCCATTAATGAAGGTGGCTATCTCGCGAAAGTTCCCTCTGTGGAAACGAATCCCTTGCTGCTGGGCAAACTCGTCGAACTAGACAGAGAGAATCAAGTCGAATAAATAGCGAATAAAATGCTCAAAAATCAAAAGTGGCTTACGAGGTCGCGGAAGTCATCCAGTGCGAAGTTCATGGTTTTGTTGTAGTAGTACTCACTGGCAAGTGTAACCTCGACCATCTCCCACGGCGATGAGTTCACATGCTCGACAATCTTAACGGAATAGAGCATTTGCACAACGACTTATGACGAAGTCCCATTATTGCTAACAATCGGCTTGCTCCTTGATTTTTTTTTGCGCACTGGCCCTCCTTTGCGCTGCGAATAGGGAACAACCAACATTTTAGCTCTCCGTTTCCTTAGGGACAGGTTTTAGGAGGTGAAGGAACGAAGATGGTATATCTCGACATAGGATATGGCGGGAATTGACTAGGTAGCTGATTGCATTTTATGGCCTATAGGCCTGAGGCGATATCGAGCAATCCTGTCAACCACAACGCGCTCCACCTACGCAGCGCACTCAATTATAATGATATTTATTATATAGGGTGATTCCACTGTCGTTCTTGAAATGCAATGAAAAACGATATGAATCATGTAAGAAATATAGTTTTGTCCCTTGAAATCTCCATTTCCAGTGCCTTTAATTCAAGTTAAGCTAAGTTATTTAGAAAACGAAAGGAATAGCTTCGTGAATCAAGAGCAGCGCCTTCAAGTGGTTGTATGCACGTGTCCCTTCATGCTACGAAAAATCGTGGAGATGCGCGCAGCACAGAATTTTACATAAAGTAGTGTTATGGTTTAAGGATATTTCTAAGTGCTGTATTCCAACAGGAAATGTTCAATATCAAGGTGAACCACTGTTGAAATAATGAGAAGGGAAAAAGTACCAGGACCCACGGGGGAAGATTCTCTATCTCCCACGAAGGAGAAATGAAAAGAGAAGCACACTCACAGCAACAAGCAGAAGTGAGAATAGTAGACGATGCATTTTTGGAGCTCTTGCGAAGTGACATTTTGGGCAGTTCTGCTGATTTTATACTGTAACTGAATGTTTGGATATGCCAAAGTTAACGCGAAATTGGCGCCATACAAGGCGCACTTTTCACAAACAAGCGATGAATCCCTTCTTTGTGGATTGTTTTCCCAGCGAAGCACAGGCGCCCCAATCATAAAGTATTAGTGCTTCGTCATCTAACGATAATGTTTTTCATGAGTTCATTGAACCTTTGAAAGCCCCTTTCATCCATTTTCCTCAGTGCAGCGCTCAAAGCAAATTGTAGGCGCCGAAGCTTTTGCATCTTGCACCTGGATGTTGCATTGTGCTGCGGTCCAATCCCGCGTTATGCGACCAAACCAAACAAGTCCAGTTTTCTAGCAATATGACCCCTCTTCGGTTAGTATGTCCAACATGTCTAAACGTGTTGGACACGTTCCCCTAAAGTTTATAGGTTTGCCAATGATGATCTGGAATTTTTCGGTACGATGATTCTACGATGCCTTTTTGAAATTTGTCCCTCTCAAATTTCCTCGCCACCCTGGCTTGAAATATCCCCAGCATATTCGCAATCTTCTGGCTCAGAAACAATGTCTTTTTATTAACTTGGCAACTCCTCTATCCAATCCACTTGATAAGAAGATGTGTAGTGACATGAATTTTCATTTAAAGAAAATTCTCGAAAACCATGGAAGGAGTCCTGCGTCTAGAGCTTCGTCGAAGCATATTTTCCATTACGTCAATCAAAAACTCAAGACCAGTTCTCGTTCGCCTCTCCTTGTCGATGACTGCAACTGCATCTATGGCAAGGGTGTTGATAAAGCAAATGTGCTTGCCAATTATTTTGCCAGTGTTTTCTCCCCAATTACAGATCCTTACGAAGAAAATCTTTCGTCTAACATCACAGGTCATCGCTGTTTGCCCCTCATTGGGCATCGTTTTCCTGAAGTTTCTTTGAAACCTGAAGACATTTTGAATATTCTCAAAAATCCTAAACCTTCTCCTTAGGAATCATATGATGGCATACCACAAATCTTCTACAAAAAATGCGCATTATCTCTGTGATCCTTTTTGTCACATCTTCAGTACATCTATGACTCTTGGACAAGTTCCAGAAGGGAGCTGTAGTTACAGCGATTCCCAAACTACCTGGAGCTCGTTCCATTTCCAATTTCAGTCCCGATAAATTTGACTTCAACCCCGGTTAAGGTTATGGAAAAATCATACGTGAGAGAATCCTGTCTTGGTTGCTCAAATTGAAAGTGCTACCTCCTGGACAGCATGGTTTCGTTCCATGTGCATCTACTGCCACTAATCTAGCTGACAGCGTTTTTGATTGGAACCTAGCATTGATTAGGGGCTATTCAATTGATGTAGTATATACTGATCTCTTTAAAGCCTTTGACAAGGTGTGTCATGTTGAACTCATGAGTAAATTAGAAATCCTAGGAATTACTGGTAATCTTTTGAGTTGGATAAAGTCATACTTGAGTAATCGTACCTTCACAGTCCGAGTATGGTGCGAATTTTCTAGACGCCATACCTGTACAAGTTGGGTCCCCCAAGGCGGTGTTCTCTCACCACTACTCTTCCTGATTTATACTAGTGACCTCCCTTCTGTGCTGCGGACCTCACCTCTTATCGGAATTAAAATATACGCAGATGACATAAAACTTTATGGTGAGTACAACAGTAGCAATGCAGCCCAAGTTCCTTCTTCAATTATCCTATCACTTGAAAGAATGGTAGACTGGGCGTCTAGCTGGGATCTGCCGATTAACCTAAGTAAGTGCTCAGTCCTTCACTTGGGTGATTCCGAAGAAGTTCAGTATGTTGTGAATGGGACTAAAATTAATAGCTTTGCCTGTACCAAGGATCTGGGCATTCTAGTTGACTCCAGCCTCAAATTCTCGGATCATATTGATTATATGACCAGAAGGGCGCATCCTGCATTGTATGCTATCTTTCGAAGCACTCATACTACTAACGCGGTTATTTTGACACGTTCATACATACTGCCCCACCTAGAGTACTCTTCGCAAATATGGAATCCTTCTTTGAGAAAGCTCTAGCTATCCTACCAGGCTTAGGTCATTGGGAATGAAGAGTCTTAAATATAGGCGCACCCCTCCGGTCTAGTATTCTGCTTCCGCATAAAGCGC
>KN727696.1:14027-25137 GCA_000816745.1 Ancylostoma duodenale | reverse complement strand
GTGGGGGAGACGGGTCCACCGTTGTGATAAGGGTGTTCCGGTGCCCAAAGTGGGGGGAGACGTGTCCCACCGTGTGATAAGGGTGCGCCGGCACCCAAAGTGGGGGAGACGGGTCCACCGTTGTGATAAGGGTGTTCCGGTGCCCAAAGTGGGAGGAGACGTGTCCCACCGTGTGATAAGGGTGCGCCGGCACCCAAAGTGGGGGGAGACGGGTCCACCGTTGTGATAAGGGAGGGTGTTCCGGCGCCCAAAGTGGGAGGAGACGTGTCCCACCGTGTGATAAGGGTGCGCCGGCACCCAAAGTGGGGGAGACGGGTCCACCGTTGTGATAAGGGTGTTCCGGTGCCCAAAGTGGGGGGAGACGTGTCCCACCGTCGTGATAAGGGTGTTCCGGTGCCCAAAGTGGGGGGAGGCGTGTCCCACCGTGTAATAGGGGTGCGCCAGCGTGGTGACTCGGGTGCACTGTTGCTCGAGGAGTGCGCGTGCACCAATTCGCGATGAAACACTACAAGACGAGTTACACTGGCGCTATACTTCTTGAGGAGTATAGCACCTAGCGTCGCCGTCGCCGGCGACGGCGGCCGCCAATCGCCAATATTGGCGACTGCGGCCGCCGAAGTTGGCGATCGCCGTCGCCGATCCGCCCACAATCGATACGCATCGGCATCACAGTCGCCGTCGCCGTTATCATTTGTTCGGTCTCACAACCCCTCCTGCGTTCACTCCTCTCATTTGTGCCCAACCACACCTCACAGGCCTCCTTTATATATTCAACCTAATCCTTATCATTTAACCACCAATAGCCACCAATAACATGAAGAAATGGCTACCAAAGGCAAATACGCTAAAGAAGAAGAACAAAACTTTCAGCTAGACATATATTGCGTTTGTTTTTTTTTTTGTTTACATGTATTATATTATATTTGTTTTTGCTACGATGAGGAACTTAGCTTTAGCCTCATTGTTATCTATTCTCAGCCTTATTCCTAGCACGCTTTATTGCTACACACTTAGAAGCGTTAGCAAACTTTTCGATATGAAGTTTGTGGTTGCGTTTAATTCGCTCAAGGAGATCCTCATGACAGTCTATTCTAGGAGGATTATGGGGCATTTGAGCACTGCTGAGCTCACGAGCCCAATAATAGCCCTGCAAAGGTCCGTGGTGGGGGTGTTACTGCAGCATTTTAGGGCGACAAAACCACCAAAAATGCGGTGCACTAGGGCGACTATGGCATGATAGTGGGGGAACAATTCGAAGACACCTGCTGTTGTCTTTCCAAAACGGCAGCTCTACTCGAAGTGTCACGCGCATAGAATTGCTGTTGTTGT
This sequence comes from Ancylostoma duodenale, assembly GCA_000816745.1. Lineage (NCBI taxonomy): Eukaryota > Metazoa > Nematoda > Chromadorea > Rhabditida > Ancylostomatidae > Ancylostoma > Ancylostoma duodenale. The sequence continues at coordinate 23,808 of KN727696.1, read as the reverse complement.
CGGCTAGAGCTGCCCGATTGTCTGAGGTGTTGCGAGATTGCGGGCAGTCTGATTTTCGAAAATCGAGCCAGTGCGGGCAGTGGAGTCTCGCGATTGGTTTTCACTCACAGGAATAGTCTTTTTTGTTTCAACATGGACATATCGTTTCCCTCTTATTCTTCCTTATTCCTTACTACTTGTAGTCTCGTTCATTTGTTCCTTCTTGTCGCTTATACTTTCTACTGTGACTTTTAGAATGTTTCGCACTGTTTTCTGCTTTTTCGTTTTGTCATTGGTTTATGTTCACTACCACTATGCACATCACATACTTTCAGAAAGTGCCACCAATCTTGAACATCAGCAACATTGTAGGATTCGTCGGACACCAAACTGTCGTCTCGCGTTCACCAGAGCTTGGTATGTGACTCCATGTTCACTCTTCCCCACTTTGAATGCATTCCTCTACCATTCAGAAACTACATTCGTCAATATGTTTTCGAGACAAACAAGCTCAGACCAAAGCCGGTGAGTTAGACGTGAGTGGACATTAGACAGTTTGACATGAGTCATTTCCAATTCAAACCACAACTGTTTTTTTTTTCAGAAGCAGAAGCCGAAGGAAATACATGTTTTTTGCCAGGAAAGAGAACGCCGACGACCTCCAAAACGACAATGAATGACCGGCCAAAAAGAACTTCACGTCTGCACTATGACCTTTGGGCTAATACAGGGTGAGTCAAAAGTTATTGCACATCGTTCGCTGGCTTATTTCTCCGCGGCAGTGACATATTTTCTGCCAGGATAGAGCTCCTTTAATAGAGCTAGATTCTACCTATTTTCTGATCCCAAACATGCCCTGAAAATTTGCGAAATAGCGAAGAAATTTCATCGGAAACTTTCACTGCGGATTTTTGGTGGGATAAAAAATGATCTCGTATTTCTGAAGAAAACCACGAGATGTAGATGTGAAACGCGCTCAAGATCGGTGTTTACAAAAGCACATAACGAGGCTGTTTCAAAGGTTGCGTGTACGAGAAAACCTAGCCATGGAAAATTTCCGACTGGTTCTTTGCTAGTGTCACCTCCAAGCCAAAGTCTATTTTCAAAACGATGGTGTTTTGGCACGCTGCGTTTTCAGATGGTTGATAGCGTCTACAAAATCGGCTTTCACAATGATTCGAAGCGGTAAAGAGTGGAGACAGATTCTGATAGAAAGGGAAATGGAAGGGGCAAAAGACTTCACAAAACATGTAAAAATGCGTGGAAATTTCAATGATTTTGGCGATTACCCCTAAGCGACCCCAAATTTCAACCCCTTGCATTGCTCAGCTCGTTGGGCTTTCGGGGCAATGGCTTTGTCAAATATTCGCGAGAATACGATTCCTTTGATTTTTCCTTCTTAGGTGTTGAAGGGAACTCCATTTGGTTAGGAATGAGGTTTGACGATTTCGCCGACGTGCCAGCATCAACGAAACACTCAAACGTCTCAGCGTCGATACAGCGGTAGAGGTAGGATATTTGCGATTTCAATACATGCTCTTGTTTAGTGTTCAATACGAATCAAACTACCATGACACAGTTTCATACGAAGTTGAAGTGAGTTTTAAATGAGTGCTTGTTTCTGTCACCATAATTGTGGGCCACCCTGTACATTAAAGCTATTTTGCATTTTAAAGCAATAGTAAAAATTTCGGCACTATTCGGCTAGTTCTGCCCCAAAATTACCAAGTAAAAATTTTCGCCCAAACTTCGCGTAGAGGGGGGGGAGGGGTATTTGAGACGCTAAACACGAATATCGTATCCATTTTCTGCCGTAACTTCGTTTTTGTAGGGTTACGGTAGGTACACTGTAGATACGTTATCTACCAGAATCCTCCCAAATTTTGTATAGAGGGGTTTTTTTTGGGCGCCGATCACGAATATCGTATCCGTTTTGTACCGTTTTGCTGATGTTCCGCTTTGATCACGAGGCAGTGAGTACAGGGAGCACATGCGCTTTTCTAAAGTGCTGAACGCAAATATGGTGCGCGCATTGCACCAAAATACCAGAACATTTACTATCCATTGATTCTTTTTTTTTTATCAACTTTCTTTTAGGGTGGGTCAGTGTAGACACGTGCGTTGAGGTTTTTCAATAAGTTGGCCACGCGCCCGAAAACATCAAGCAGGTCTTTTTACCAATCGTCCATGTTTTTGCTCAGGGATGGCCCACTAGGATTCTTCGAAAACGGTGAGCGCGAACATGGCAAACATTTTCCATCCATGGAGTTAGCATCCATTTAACGCGTGGTGGAGGAAAAATGGATTCATGACGGCAATGTTGGGCACTTTGAAAGAATTTATCAGTATTAGTAATTGTCCTCTTTAGTGTAACTAGCTTTGGGGAATGAAACGCCCAAACGAGGCCGGGTACGTCCTCTAGCCATGAATACAGAGTGGCAGAAAATTATCCGTGCACCCAAATTTCTGCGGGACTTCCAGATTTTTTCGCGTTCTTTCCTCATTTCCCTATTATTTCCTTATCTTTGGTTCCCAAGTAATAGTTATCTCGCGATGGGTGCCTTCTATACATGTGACCGAATCGAATGTATTGAATGAGTTTTTTGAATATTCGAATACTCGAATAGTTCGTTCATTCGATTTTTTAGAAAATGGACATATTCGAACTATTTATTTATCCGGTGATTTGAGAAAAAAAACGGGTTATTCGAACTGTTCATTCATTCGTGCCGTTCGAAATCGAGTTCATTCGAATTATTCGTTTATTCGATCTCCTTAAAGCTGGTAAATTCGATATATTCATTTATTCGGCTCCAGCAAACATGATGTTCGGTTAGCGATGTTGTGATGGGTATTACAGAGAGCCATACGCATCCACTAACAAGGCTAATACCTTAAAGGCTTGGTGCGGCCCCCAAGAATTCCCGCAAATCTCCTGATGGGATCCTAACATGTCCCGAAAACGACCTTTGTAGGTGCAATTAACAAAGGTTGATAATGGCGGCCAAGAACGCTTATCAGAGATCATATAAATACAGGGACCGGATCAGAGGAGATCATATCGTTTTACTCCACTACTACAACAGCTCAGGCTCGATTGGACACTTGTATCCCCTCCTTCCTTAAAGGCAGTGTCTCACCTCATGGGCTGCTTTCGAGATTCCCACGTCAGTAGAACGTATGCGAGCCGCTGAGCACAAAGATGTAACGTTTCGCGGAAACGTCGAAAACAACATAAGTTACGGGTTTCCTTGGCTTTTTCCGAGAATTTCGAAATTCTCGGCCAGTGAACTAGAGGATTCATTCCGTAGCTGAAGCTCGCAGAGGGTGCGGCATGTTTTCAACACGGCAATATTTGTTCATTCGATAATAATTACTGCTGAGAAGTTCATTTTAATGAGCAACTCAGTCACTCGTGGGGTTCGACCCCAGCACAAAGATATTTAGCCCCGCCCAGAGCCATGGAAGAGGCGACGTGCCGCTAGTGCCTGACGTTCTCTGTTCCACCCCAAGCCTACTAATTTGAGCTGCCAGACGTGCTCTGTTCCACCCCCGCGTATCAGCTCCTGTGCATTCACTTTTGCGGTTCGACCCCAGCACGAAAAGTTTTGATGATACCGTGTTGGCTAAACATGTTGCTGATACTGATTCAAAGGTATATAAGCCGACTGTCGGGTGTGGAAGCCTCAGTCTAGTCTTCGCTTAGGAGACTGACAGTCCCTACGGGACTTGTCTGGCTGGGGCCCGGTGGAAACCGTGGCCCAGCAATCGGTCAGACGAGATGCGTGGGGTGCGGTCGCGTGCGAACGCGGCGCGGATGTAAAAATCCGCCCGCGGGACCGGTCTGGACGCCGGCGCACGTGCGTGTACAGGCATTCCACGCGCATTTTTGCTCCCTGCTCACTATCGGAGAGCGACTGCGTGCTATAATGTGAACGTGCGAGGACACGTTTAACACGAAATGACATGTAAGGGGACGAATAGAGCACGTCTTGCAAAGAACTTAGCAAGTGAAATGTGGGACAGGAGCACGTGAGGGGAGGAACCCAGCACGTGAGGAGTGGAACAGCAGCAAGTGAGGGGACGAACGCAGCACGTGAGGGGACGACCACAGCACGTGAGGGGTGAAACGAGGGGTTCTACCCCAGGGCTGGGATTCATGAACGCATAACCAGGCTACCAAACCAACTTTCGCGTCCTGCGTCCCCTAGCATCACGTAGTCTCTACGATAACCAATTATGCTAATCAGCGCTGGTTTGCTTGGTTTTCGTTTCGTGAATCCCAGCCCAGGTGTAACTGGGGTCGAACCCCCGTTCGTGCTTCTCAACTCTGCTTTTTCTAGCTTCCTAGCAAGTGAACTCGTCCGCTCCAACCAACGTCAAGTTTGGCCTTCAAAATAGAGGTCTTTGACCGTTTTTTCTTTTCAGATAAGAACCACATTATTGGAATCAGCGCGTCGAATAGGACCTGATCCTTTTGATATCCCAATATCTATCATGAGGTGAGACACTGCGTTTAAGTAACTATACTCTCTTATACTCTTCTTCCTTGCCAACATTTATCATTCTAAAATCAACTATTTTCTAATTATAGGGTGAGTCATAAGTTTTAGGAATTTTTCAAAAATCTATAGCTCTTTACACACGACAAGAGATGGTGTTTTACGTGGACAAGTGCCACGTGGCCAAGACTTGCTGGCGGTATGATCCTTTTCCTGGATCCCTCGGTCATTTGCTCACTAAGATGGAAGAAAGACAGCGCGTCCGTGTGCTCGTTTTCCACTACTTCGAAAGAGGATTCACAGCCGCCCAAGCTTGCAAGGAGATCAAAGCCGATGATGGGAGGTACCAAATATCAGTTTCCAACGTCTACTACTGGTACAAAAGATTTCGCTTTGGAAACCATTCGCTGTTAGATAAAGAGCGATCGGGAAAGCCATCAATTTATGATACCAAGTTGGCGACAAAGGAGATGCTGGATAATCCAAGTATGCACAGCAGGAGTCTTGCAATGCACGTTGGATGTTCGCAATCAACAGCAGTTCGACTCCTGCGCAAAATGGACCTCGTACCTAAAAAGCCCTCAGTAATACCACATGTTTTGTCCAAAGCCGACAAAAAGCGGAGAGTGGCCATTTGCCGCGACCTTCTGAAAAAACATCGCAGAGGAAACTCCTTCCACAGAATCATTACCTGTGATGAAATGTGGTGCTTGTACGATAACCCTGACCAATCCGTGCAGTGGGTAAAGCGTTTCGAGAAGCCCAGTCCCGTCCAACGGAAGAATATCCATGGAAAGAAGAGCATGCTCACCGTTTTCTGGTGCATCGATGGTCCTATCTTATGCAAATTGGTTCCACAAGGGAAATCTATTGATGCCGACTATATCAGCTAGAAGAAATGGTCTTCAATGCGGAAAAATGCGGCAGAAAACGTGATAAGATCCTGTCTCTGTGGGACAATTGCCACCCACACCTTACAAAGATGACCCAAGAAAAACTGGAGGAACTGCAATTGTAAGTTCTCCCACAGCCTGCGTATAGCCCCGACCTAGCTCCCTCAGACTACCATTTGTTCAAAAGTCTCGAGCATTGGCTAAAGGGAAAACAGCTCTGAAGCGAAGACGACCTGAAGCTCGAGTTGTCCGCATTCTTTGAGTCAAAGAAGCGCTCTTTCTTCGACTATGGCATCCGCAGTCTCGCTCTTCGTTGGCAGACAGTCATCGATCATAATGGTTCTTACATCCAATAAATGTGTGAGTTCTTGATTCGAAACAAATTGATTTTTGAAAATTCCTAAAACTTATGACTCACCCTATATAAAAAAATGCAGGAAATTGCCTACATTTGAGAAAAATCTCTATTTTTGAACATCGAAGCATCTTCTTACTTAAAGATCCGATCATCCAGAAATTTTCGAAACCGCATTTTCCAACATGTTCTGAGCTATGCTAAGAATGATATGTGAAATATCTACGTGAAAATGCAATAATTCATGGACTCTTTCTGAACAAACTGTCGGTTTTGACAAATTTGTTGATTTTGACTAATTACCCATTCTAACTTCTCTTTGTAATTTTTTTTGTGCCGAAGCAGTTGAAGAGCGCCTCGCTGATCACCAACAAATTGAAATGACGTTGTCTTTTATGTTCTTCGGATCTATATTCTGTTCTTTCGCTTTTCCAAGATAATAAGTAGAGTGAGCTCTACTCAACCCTACTCACAGGGATATTTATCAAAAATCGATTCTTTTTCTGTAGCTGAGGCTCCGAACTAATGAAAAACAATTCGTGGAGTAGATTTCGAGATTCGCTAAGATAATTAGCAAATCGCAGCCTCATAAAATGAATGTATGCATAATTATATTATTATAGGCACTGACTCAAGTATTGCAAAACTCCAGTGGTTGTTCTCGACAAAATTTCTCCCGCTTTCTCTCATATTTTCAGTACGATTTTGTTTTTTTTTTTGTAATTAGTTTTTATGGCTACGCAACAGAATAAGAAATATGATAAAAAAGAAAAAAAATCTGAAATAGATGCTCTATTAATTATTCTGTATTTCGATCCACTATCTCAACGGCGGGTATTTTTATGGATAACGAACAAAAATTACATCCCATCGGCACTGTCAAACCTTTGTAAAAGCACTTACAACTAATGAATATGTACGCAAAGCTCAAATTTATTTTTGTAGTGTCGCTTTATGTGAATAGCACGAGCACTTTTTAATAGCGTTGCACAATAAAGCTATTTTTCAGAAGCGACATTTTCACGATGAGTGTCATATGGAGCTTATACAAAAAAAATGAAGGGCGAATCTGGTGGAGGCCTGGCAGTTTCTGCAAAATTTGCGCAAAAATTGTGAAAATTCCGAGATCGAAAACGACCACTAACATGCACTGACATCTACGAGAGAGTCACAAAGAAGAGATGAAGGATGCAGAGACAACTCCACTGAAGGAGAACATAATCGTGGACATTCAGTCGAAGTTGGACGAGTTATGTAAGAGGAAAACGAGTAGTTCTACAATCAAGGAGGCTGGATCAGAAGGTTGCGCTCTTGATCACGAAAGGATCACTCCCGCTAAACATCGTCTGTTTGGATGTGTTCAAAGATCTCTTATCATCCTTAAGTTCTGCATATTCACCGCCCTGTACCGAAACGCTGTTGTCCATTATGCGAGACTAAGTAAAGGCCTTAGATGAAGCAAATAGAGTCGTTTGCAAACAAGAAGGATACAACATTGCTGTCACCGTAGACTCGTGGAGTTCGAGTAATGCAAATTGCTCTCTCCTTGCAATAACTGGGCATGTAACTGGAGGTGAGATTGAAGATAGACGGAATATTTGGATCAGCTGCATACCATTTCAAGCAGTAAGGTAATGGATTTTTGATACCACAAGCTTATCGAATAATTGATCTGTTTTTAGTTATACTGCTGGCGTTCTGGAAGCGAAATTTCGAGAGGGTATGAAACGGCTAGGAATATCGCCGGAACAAATAAGTTGCATGTTGCAGACGGAGCTTCAGTGATGAAATCCATGGCTTCAAATTTCGATCTAAAATAGTGAGTGAATGAAGCAAATATACCACATATGATGAGTACAAATAATATGCTGATTGGCTACATCCCAGTTTATATAGAAGTATGTGAACTATTATCTTAATTAATGTCATTTTCAGTGTACAATGCTGAGCTCATGTATAGTAGTGGTCATCCTGATTCACTGCTGTTCCTTTACGGCCATATCACTTTATCATCACGCATCACCAGCGCGAACTGATGCAAGAGCGGGAGCGTAGCGGTGTAAGCCTGGAATGATTTCATTCATCAGTGTATGAAACTGTTACCGGCCTGCAATGGTTTCATTCAGAGCATGAATGAAGCTGTTATCGGGCAGCAGAGGTACGCAACCTCTCTTGCAACAGCTCGCGCAAGGGATGCATGAAGACATAGTGATATGGCCGGAAAGAAAACAGCATTGAATCAGAATGATCGCGAGTATAATAAACCTCGCTGTACGAGCTGCGTTGGAATCCGATGCTGCTAAAATAGCCATTTATAATGTAAAGAAGATTGTTTCAAAGATGAACAGGAGTCCGAAAGTAAAGTCGCTTTACAAGAGGTAACAAGCTTCAACAGAACTCGGACACACCGCGGCTCAAATATTTTTTTAGGTTGCTGAAGGAAGCGGGTTTACCACCAGCTCTACCTGTCACGGGTTGTGCATCCAAATGGGGGTCTACGTACACTATGATGTGCGACGTCTTAAATTCTGTAATTTCTTGAAATTTGTGGGGAAAAATTGCGCTATTTCCTAAAGAAGAAGTCAGTATTGTCAATTTAACTACCAGCTCTGGAAAAACTTCTACTTGAACTTAAAATGGCCCCTTTTGAAGCAGAAGAGCTTCGACTTCTAGAGGCGATCAAAGTTTTTCTGGCTCCCTTTTAGACTATGACAAAACAGGATTATTCTGTTGTTCGCTATGACCACAATGATTTTCAGAATAGTATTTCATGTGTGCTACCAAGATCCCTACGTTTCAATGTACATACCAGTCGGGAAGATCCTTATCGCGTCAACAAAAAAAAATAGGAAGCCTTACATTCTTAGCTTTCTGTTCTATTGGATAAAATGTTTTATTTTTAGAAATTGTCAGGCAGCGAGAAGAGAGGCGAAGCAGTTGGAGAATGTTTATTGTCAAAACTGCGGCATTATTTCGACGAGTGGTTTGAGGATGAGGATCTATGCATTGCTGCTTTCTGCGACCCACGCTTCGCCTTTTTGGACACCGTGCTACCAGCTGAAATATGGAGGGCCACAGTAGATAAATTTGTCGCATCAAAAGGTGGGAGAATCAGTTGGATACTTCGTATAAACAGAAATAAACAAATATTACTAACTTCCTCGATGTCATTATGAAAGATGTTCTTGCAGCGAAATCGACTGAGTGCGAAGATACCGGAGATCTCTTGGTACAGGACTGCAACAGTACATCAAAGTGAGCGCGAAGATGGAGAAGCGCTAGTCTGAAATTTGCTAACAACACAACATTCGCCAAACGGGGAGTTGAGAACAAACCAGAGCACAGCTGAAGACGAAATTCAGGTAAATGTAATTATAATATTATAGTGTGTTTGAGCTGTCCAAGGAGGTACAATTTCAGATCGAAGTCCAGCAATACGCGGCTGCTGAAAAAAGCGAGAGCGGCGCACGAATCGGAGCCCATCGAATGGTGGCGGAATCACTGCAAGGAGTTCCCCCTCATCGCCGAATCAGTCCCCAAATTTTTAGTTGCACCCGCAACATCCATAGATGGCGAGCGGTTGTTCAGGTGCATCAATATTGCAAAATATTACAGTTCCTGTGATCAATATTTTTCTTCAGTTTGGCCTGAATCATATACGGGAACAAAAGGAGAGGACATTCGAAAGGAGAACATGCACGGTTGCTCCTGATGCTCAAGTTCAATTCCAGCGAAAAAGTAGGCAGGTGTGAAATTTTTTTATTACAAGCTACTACTTGGATGTAACCTCTTTTTTCAAATTTTTGGAGTTTTTTTTATATGTATTTTAGGGCGAGCAATGAGGCGAAAAAATACGGACGTGTAAGACCAATGGAAGAAGTATACGAGGGATCCACAACAGAAGAAGAACAATCTACTTCTGAAGAAGAGAAAGAAGAATTGCTTTAGATGGACTGCTTCAGTTTGAGGCTGTATGGGAGCCCCAATGTATAGATTCATTGTAATTCTAAGATATCCTCCTATCCACATATGTATATATATGTATATATATG
>KN727695.1:3195-24690 GCA_000816745.1 Ancylostoma duodenale | reverse complement strand
CAAACCCTTTGCGTAGGTGTGTTGATTATGTCCAGTTACTGTTAGCTATAAACATTTTCGACGAATGCGACTAGGAAAGACAGAAGAGATACTCTCAGATACTCTCTCAAATTTTGAGAGAAGAAACCTAGGGAACAATGCCAAATGAGTGCAGTAAGAATAGCAGAACTGTCTCCGCCTAAGGGTTACAGTAACGTCGAGAGTATCTAAAGATTGCGAAAATCGGTCAGTCCTTCTTTGGTTTCGGAAGACGAACACGCCTGCAGCACTTTCTCAATAGCGCCAAAACAACAAATAGAACCAGGGTGAAAGATATCGCCACAGCTGCGAAAACGTCAAGCAGGTAATACTCAACCACGGAGAGATGTCTTCCATAAGAGTCGAGATTCGGTAACCGTCCAAACCTGAAAAAAAACATGTATTTTTTTCTTGAATTGACCCATAATATGAGGAAACAAAATCCCGTGTAGCTGAAAGGATGACAGTGTAATATTGTCGATGCGTGTATGAAGAAAAAAGAGCATAAAACAAACCTAGCAGCAAATTCAGCGTGTTTGAGTAGCAACACTTGTGCTGGAATGGGCTGGCTGCGAAGCATCTGTGAAAGTCGTCCCGCATTTTTTGCGTAACTGAAATGACAGAACAATAGGTTATTATTGTTCCAAGTGGGCTTCTGTTCGCATTTAGGGCTGTCTACGACAAGCTCACTGCTGGGGTCTATCTGCGATTGGAACCACTCTGTTTTCCGCAGCAGATGAGTATTCAGCTAACTGTTCATACATATATCAAGAAACACAACCTCTGAATATTTGCTGATGATCATAGTTCCTCCTGATGATCATAGTTCCTCACAGCACGACATCTACGCTTTCCTTGCGTGCTCCTCGAGCTTTTACTCAAAAAGAAAAACCCAAAAACAAGCGATGTCATCGTCTGCTGAATCGACCAGATTATCAGTCACAGATCTCATGATCCACAAATATGTACTTGTTCCTACCAGCACGGTGATGACCAAAATTAATCAATGCTTAAGTCTTCGAGAGATTTCCCCGGAATGTTCGCTTGGAGTATGTAACCTATTTTTCACTTATTTCAAAATAGTCGGCGCTTTCGTTGACCAAAAACCGAGTTACTCAAAAAAATTCTGAAATATGCATGGACATTTTTTGAAACGATATGGTCACAGACCTAGGGTTGTTGAGAACTTCCTCAAACGAGTCCTTCAACTTCTTTGCGTCGTTAAGGTCGGATTTGTCAAACACCAGTGCTCCTCCATGTCTTGCTAACATACGTGCATTCCTCATTTGGCACCAAGTATTGGAGCCTAAACAGTGATTAGTTGAGAACACTTGCTACACACATATGAAGACTTTCCAGAAAGACGGAAATCGTGTGCAGAAATCTAACAAACTACTAAAGAGAGCGAGAATGCTACAGAGAGACAAAAAGAGAAATAGAGAAAGGGAGAGGGGTAAGCATGGATACAAATAAAAAAATGTGGCGCTAGTGTTGCACAATATCGTAGTGAATAAACAAACCAACCACTATGGCAGGTTTCCCCATAAAAGCCACTTCGTTGGTGCTTGCCAATCCACCGTGAGTCAGAAACAGCGACAAGTGGTCGTCTTCTGAAAAACGAAGGCTCAAACAACTTCAACTTGAACAGGAGAAAAGCGTGATATGCTTCACCTAACAGCTCTACTTGAGGTACCCATGAGCTAAGGTACACATTTGGAAGGGAATCAGCAATATTCGAATTCTCATCCTCGTACTTCCAGATGAAGGTGACATCGGGCATAGATGCAAACACATCGAGTATGGCACGTCTGCAAGCTTTCAGCCATCGTTATCGCTATTTGCACTCATTTCATTAGTGACCATTATGCTATCCTAGCCCTACAATTCCCGGAACATCAGCGAAGATGCTAGCATTGTAGAGCACAAGGTTATCCTCACTTGAAATCCTCCGGCATGTCGACAGACCTGGCATACGAGCCGAACGACACTAAGACCGTTCGCTTACGGGAGTTCAAATTGGAGTTCCACTTCTTAAAAATAACAATTTGGCGGACGTCTGCCGATATCAGCCATGTCTTATGTCCAAGATGAGCTACTGCTTATTCGTGCATGGCAAGCCTTTCGAAAAGAACCACCTGCGATAGGGGCTGCTTCTCCTTCTCTCTCTGAGCCACAGCAAAACCTCCAATCATCACTGTCTTGTGCAGGTGGGACGAGGAAAATCCAGGTAGGGGTTTCCGTTTGTGAATACAAAAGATACTTGGGCAATCAGCTCCTGAAATGAAATGATTTAGGCTGCCGCTAGGCTCAACGTGGGATAATGCCTTAACAGGGTTCAAACTTTAGCGGTTGCAGTATCCTTCTCTCTTTTGCAGAAGAAAAGTTGTTAAAAATGGTGGAGGCTTACTGATTTTTGCAAGGAAAGACAAATACATACATACATGTATGTACCGCTGCCACTTACGTTGTAATCTTTGAATGAACAGTACTTCTTTATAAAGACTTCCATTTCTGCGTTGTAGCAGTAGCTGGCAAAAATTCTAGCGACTGTCAGAGCAAAAATATTTTCTAATCTTTCGAGAAATGTCATTTTGTCTCCAGAAGTGCTGAATAGTCCTGCAAAAGACAGCGATGAGATTAATGTTTATTGTTCCGAGTTGAGATCAGCACGCTCACCTCCTATCTAAAGGATATACATATACATTTTGTATTAACCCTACATAACAGAAGTGGTTAAATTAAATATACCTCCACTAGTAAATTTTGAACTAAGTGTATACCAATGTGCTACGCTAAGGGTAAATATTTTAGGTGAAGATTTTCAGAACTTGACAAAACGAATGTTATGATAAAATCAACATAATTTTGCGGCTCGTTTTATTTTAAATTTGGTTTTTGATATCGAGCAAAAACTAGAGCTTGCATAGCCTTTACTCAACTGTTGACAAGTGTCATGTAAACGTTATTAACCTGGTATATAGCTGGGAAGAAAAGGTTCACCAATCGCATATGCGACCGACTCCAAATGAGGGTTGGATATCACAGCAATCGTAGATCTTATATCAAGCACTTCAAATAATCCTGAAAAGCGAAACCTTATGCTGCAAGATTATTTATATAAGTTTAACAAGGTGTAAAACTTAACAAGATCTAATTTTGGGACTGGAACTAAGTTGCTTTGACGTTTAAAACTTCTTCACATCAGAACCAATCATACACTCAAAGGTAGGTGTGAAGCGTGTAGAAAGTTCTCTGATGCTTAGTTTAGAACAAAACTGCAGCCCGGATTCGGACCTACCAAGGGCACAGACGGTGTTGGGTTCTGCGATGCCGACATCAAATTTCTCTTTCTTTAGTCTTTCGAGGAGTTCGTCATCGTTGATGAGAGCTAAAGCAACCAGTGTTGAGATTCAGCGACTCATCGCGAGCCTCCTGACCATTTTTCTTCGTTTGACGGAAGCGTGGGTAAAGTCATCGCTACAAGTCTTGATCAACTGTCACTGCACAATGTTTTTCGGAAATTTTCACGAAAAGAAGAGAATAGTGTTTGAAATACAGCAAAAGTGTTGGATTTTTATGAAGAGAAATATGCATAAGCTTCACTGGAGCAGAGCGAGGCCCCAGACTAGCCAACCAACCCCCTCAGCCAAGCCCTTTCAAAGCCGGCAAATTTCCTTTATCCATACAGAATTATTCGCATTTGTATATACATATGTATGTGATATTCTTACATTGTATTCTCGAAAGATGCGTGATTGGTGCATATTAGAGAGTGCAGGAGAATGCGGAATTCACAGTAGAACACTCACTTTCGCATTGCCATTTGAAGATTTCGGACATATTCTTCGCTATCTAAAACATCAGAAATCAAATCTCACTTCATAATGTGCTCCCTACCTCATTCTGCTAACGCTATTGATAAAAAGGAGAAAACGTCATAGTTCTATCATCAACCACTGCTTTTCTAGTCATTTATCTCATAAAATAAGAAGAAGACAAAGATCCAAGTTGGTGCAAAGCATGTGAAGCACTTTCGCTTAGCTCAGAATGGAATATTAGCTTGTTGTTAGCAAACACATGTGTACATACATAGAGCTACGAAAGGGGTGAGCCCTGTGAAAATTCACTACAATTCTGGTGGTTTTGACGATTTAGCCAGTCAGGCTAAATTACCACAATTTCTTTAAGACTAATAACGGAAAACAGGACTGTAGTCAAAAGAATTCCCGAAACATCTACGTAAATGCCGCTGTTCCAGGGCTTATTTGGGAACGGACAAATCTCCAAAATTCCACTTTTGTTCGAACAATGTCGAATAGCTGTCGGCCTCTAATTTAGAAGGATTTAAATTGGATTGAATTCAGAAGGAGGCTGCAGGACCTAATCCCAGTGACAGAGGAGGAAGAATACGGTCAAGTAGCAAGTAAGTAAACACATAAATAGCTGTCGACCAACTCACCTGCAGCATTGGCATTGCAGAGGAAGGCGCAGTGCAAATGCTTCGAAAAGAGTCTTGTTTTGATTCCTGATTGTTCTAGAAACTGCATTTTTCACGGATAAAGATTCTCGATAGAGTTGACAAGATTTAGACAGCATATATGATGCCTAGAAATATCCTAAGAAAAAAACTGTTCGCTTAATCAAATCCTTCCGTGCAAGAAATCTGAACTACTAGGGAAATGCCGCAAACTGAATTGAATCCTTTTTACCTTCGAGAAACGAGTTTAAAAAGTTGAGCCATACCTCCAAGACTCTAGGATCTCCTGGACTCCGCACTACGCGCTTTGTGCTTCTCAAACCAGTAACGTTAACTAGGTCTTTGTTCATCTCCGGCATAAGGACTGTCTAAATAGTTGTGACTAAACGAAACGGAGCTAGATATGGGCAGATTCTTATAACAATTCAATGTTTACCACGTTATGTCCTCCCTCTGTGAGCACGTCGGCGATGTTCGCAAGGAACTTCACATGACTTGGCCACAGAAATGGGTTGTATACCAAAAATTTATACGAAACACCCGTTGAAATAAGAATAGCGAAATGTACTAAGAAGAAAAGTCGCATCGTTGGATCTACAATTTGTCTTCATTAGTGCTCCTAAAAATGCAAATCCATGGACAATATGGAGGAACGAGACAACATAGCTCTATTAATTACATTATTCGCGCAACTGCATAAAATTTCACGCATCCATAATATCAGCCTAGACCGCATTCAATATTTATTGCAGATAAAGATTCGCTCGCAAAGTCAACGGGAATCGCTGACAACTGCGTCGTTTTTACCTCACAGTAGCCACTTAAGAGTTCCAAGTTTACTCATCCTAAATTTTTAGCCAACCTCTGCTGGATTTACTAACTTTATACATATAGCCATGTTCCGGCGCGAATTAGTCCTGGACCATGTGTGGAATACCCAGTCATTTGCTATATCTAGCCGTGAAAGCGAAAACGCAGCCGTTCATTCATTACCGGAAATGCTGCCCTTCAGTGAAAGAATAAACGAGCTGGTGATGAGAAAGGTGATAAATTTGATTGACCGATGACCGACATCACTTGAAAAACGGATAACAGAGAGCATTTAGAATGAATAACTATTGAAAACATGCAACATTAGTGTGGCAGCCTTATTATTTAGAAGAACAAGAATCATTTAGTATTTTTGTTTCTGCGCTTCACTATTTACTTCTTTGTTTTTATTTTTATACATTTATTTATTTATTTACTAAGTTGGAGAGTCTTCACTTTATCAGTCAAAGAAGAACAAGAATCCTCAAGTGGCAGGGATTTAGAAGAAACACTCATACACGGTGAATGAAGAGATTAGGTAGAGATGTGATATTTGGACTCATTCGGCATTGACAGCAGCATTTCCATTCATAATTAACGCAAACATAGTTGACAACGACACAACAGCCGATGGAGTGCCATAAAAAAACAATCAGAAAGATATGATGTACCAGCATGTTTCCATATATTTGAAAAACTCTGGAGAATTTGGTATTTTGCTTAGAAGAGTGCTGTTTAAAGGGTATACAAATTGTAAAGGAGGAGTGTATAAGAGAATAAGGCATCGCACAAGACCCACTAAATTCCTTATTCTTACAACGATTTTCCCACTTGATCCTGCGAAAAATAAGGTAAGTAGCTTTAAGCATGACTAGTTCATCAAACAGTCACAAAATCGGAAACAAGTGCTTAGTTCTTCAGCAGCAGTATAATACCCGAAGAAAATTGGCGAGAAACTGACTGAGAACAGGAGCAATCGATTAGGAACTGCATTCCTTTAAACCAGAGGTGGGTATGGGTGAGTACAAGACAGTGCCAGACGTTTGGCACCTCGCTTCAGGAACTTAAATAAGCGTAAAAGGACGTAGAGAGCATCCTGATTCATTAAATGTATCAAAATTGGTTTGGGAAAAGCTTAAAATTTTGAGAAATGTGGAGTGATTACAAAAGTACAAGCAGATGGTCGCTGCGAGAGGCATGTGTCATAGGGTTACTAGACGCTTTCCACTCTTTCTCGAAAAGAATGGTTCATTATTAACCTATGACAGGTGGCAAAGTCGAAAGCGACCGTTGATATATTTCTAACGCTTGGTTCTTCTTCATTTCCTGGTTCAAAAACAAACAAAATCCCGATGTCGCACGCGGGTGAACGCACACAATTTGTAGCAACTTGTGTAATTTACTTACAACCCTTTGTTTTATGAACATTTATGGACTTCACGATGTTAGCCGCGCATATATGGATTTACAGACGCCCTGAACATAGGCTGCTCTGAGCATGCATTCTGCAGATCCCTGTGTTCCTTTCGACGTCATCTTCGAGACTATCCTGCTAGAGATGCTAGACATGAAATTTTGCACTTGTCTCGGCCACCAATATCCGACAAAAGGACAGCACTTACTTACTTACATATATCTGGCTAAACATCTGGGTATGCATCCAGAAAAGTGATTGTTCTATACTAGAAGTACTAATTCGTAATGTTTTTTTTTTAGCATCTGCACACAACAAGGTATTGATCTTAAATAATGCAATGTCTATTGGACTTCCCCACCAGAAAAATGGTACACGTGTTATTACATATTACATGCAACTTTGTGTACCAGGGCACACGAACAAATAACAAAAAGGTCCTCTACATCAGTAGCAGACCAAGAGACTAGCAGCCAGCTCAAATGCACTGCTTTGAGCGCCACTGGTTTGGCAGATTTTTTAGGTGATCGTTATTGCACAACCTCATGTAACCACAGCACTACTGGTGTTCAAATGTTGATAACAATGCGTACATATGCACCATTAAGCGAGAGCAGAATCCAGTTTTGTTGTGGAAACCTTGGCTTTATTGGCGCAAATCCATTTCTTGGTGGATAAAAATCTTAATTTCTCAAGGGCAAGGAAAACTGCTTTCGCCGTTCGTCTTTAATGGCTTTTGGTCGTCACGAGAACTCGAACTGATCTGGTAATTTAGATAAAGAAGTATTGTTTGTGTAGTTCTACTTATTCTATCGCAAAGGTGATGCTCTTTGTAGGAAATTTGACTCAGTTCTTCATTCTGCCAGTAATCCTTTACGCCTGAGAAGCTCAGGTATGGAAAAGTGAATTAGCCATACGTACAATCTCATAGCTCAGAGAGGGCCGGCGGTGTGACTTTGTCTGCAATTAAGATCTCATCACGGTGTGGGCCAACTGACCAGATTTTTATCCTTTTTTGGCATGCATGTGATGTAATTCCTTGCGGTTTAATGTTTTCCTATTGCCATTTAGTGAAATCTCCTTGAAGACGCACCCTGCTGCGTCATCCCATCGATAGAACCAGTGCGGGTGTAATTGCAGACAAAGTCACGTTAACGGCCTTCTCTAAGCTGACAGACCATGAATACACATTTGATCCTGCCTCCTAGGACAGTACAAACCACGGAAAATGCTACCAAACATGAATAGTTCCCAACTACGAAGCTCTCTTTAAAAAAGGACAAGAAGTGACACTAAGGCTCTTGTCCAGAGTGAACACATGTGTGTACCTTAGGAGAAGTTCCAACTGAGTTTCTGTCGGTGCTCATCATCTTCGCCAACTTTGTCAGTTGAGTCTCAGAGCTTTAGAAGCATACACACAAGTCTACATAGATCTGATTAAGAAACAGCTTCGTTTCTAACTAGTTTGCTGCTTCGTTTCGGCTAAAGATTGGCGCTTTCGATAGTACGTCGCCTAACAGGAACGACACACACCCTCATTGCTTTCTTGTTGTCTTTTGCACCGTGAATTTAACTATAACTGAATGTAACTCAAACTGTATTGCAATGCTACCATTTACAACTTATATTTTGGTGACCTGAGTCTTCTTTTTTCTTGTGCCTCTCTGTAGAACTCAGTTATAGCTAAAGACGTAATTCATGCGGTTACCTGCGTATTTCACCGGTAACATTGTATATATTGTTTGGTCCTCACACGTAAACACTACCATTATGACAGTAGTGACACTTCCATGCAGGGTGAATAGCTTCCGCTTCAAGAGTGAGCAGCTGTTTAAAGAAACATCTACGTCTTTCTTTTCCTTCACCTAGCATAGTGTTCGAAGTATAAACGATGTGTACGTTTCCCCGTTCATTCGCTTTTAACACAAACAATTCGCTGAGAATAGATAGCCAACGTCATTACAACAACTTAAGTGTTAAATGACATTAAAGTGGCAGAAGAACCAATTGTTCAAAGCTGTAGGCGTCTGTTGAAGTGTTGATACATGCACACTACTTTGTCCCTACTCGTTATGAAATATCATTAAGAATAATTCGTAGGGAAGCAACTTGGTGTTGTGGTTTCAGAAGATTTTGTTCAACTATTAACGACGATTCCATATTTTCATGATGTTCTCGATGATAAAGAACGGTGAGTTCACAAATATGGACGTAGTACGTACTGAATGAGCTGTAATTTATTGTACAAAGTTTGCTAAAATGTGTCTCCGCTCTGGCATGTTATCTTGCAATGTTTTCTTCTGTCAAACAGACTACAGAAGACCAAAAGACTGTTTCTGAGTCAAAATAGATATGATTTTAAAAAGAGCTGCACACTTTCGAGAAATTGAGACCTCAGACCTCATTGCACTCATCCTCCTTTTTTTTGAAATGATCGAAAGAATAAGATGTTCACCTCCTAGAAATACTCATACCTTTTCATGAAATCGATCTGCAGAGAAAGAAAGAGAAAGCGATAGAAAGGTCACGACAACCATGAGCTTACATTTTGCTTCTTGCATGACTGCGTTTGGCAGCACTGACAATCTGCACCTGCACAAATTTCCTCCACATTTCACCGCCCGCTATTCGATTAATTTCGAGGACGCATCCGTTAAGAAAACAGTAAGAGTTCGGCACTATTAAATGAAACATAGTGCGAATAAAAGCATGGGATCAGTGTTGAGAATTAAGTCATGAAACATTGTACATTAAATTATGACTCTTCATGTAATTTACGTATGTACAGTGCTGGCGAGAAATACGTAAATCGCCTTCTCAACTTTTGTTCACAACTTCTTCCTTGGTGAACCTTGTAACTTCTGACTTTGGCAAACTTTTCCTATGAACATTTGCAGGCGTAGCGAAGGCACTTCTTATTTATTTATGGCGCGTGTACTGCACATGATAGAATTAGGTAAAAACAAATCAACTCTGTACAAGAAAACAGGAACGAAATAAAACAACACTGGGAAAAAATCCCGGAACAAGAGAGACCAAAATCATCTACAGCTGCTGGCTGAGGGCTACTTTAAATTTTTTGTTCTTTTTTTTGTAGCTCCATGCATCAAGAGTGAGCAACTGCATCACTTGCAAAAATTAGAAAATTCAAGCCTCACTATTGAGAAGTATGTCACTATTATAAGATGTCTGCTTTCAAGGGACACAGAATCGACGAAACTTGCTCAAAGCAGCTTCACTACGACTTGTTTATCTCTTCGCTTTTTTGTGCTTGATCGCTCTGCTGATTCATCTAAAAAGAGGCCGTGCTCAGTACATGAAGGAAATCACAATGGTCAGTTCGAAATATGAGAAATTTCACTGATTCCACATCCCTCACCGAACTAACACTTTCTTTTTCAATCTTTTCAACACATATTAGTAGATTCGAAAAATAGGTTGTAGCCATCTGTTGCTAACAATCTGGTGAGGCAAAATTGCAAAGATTTCCACCCTGCATCACAAGTAGCGTAGAGTGTGAGCATCAGGAGCCGCTCAGTTAGGGTGGTAGTAATTTGATTGAAGTTGGCAGTTAACAGACAACTTCATACAGCTAAGTGCGACTTACGACTGCCGTACCCAGGGATATATTTTACCACCGATTTCACAAGATGTCTGCGTCTCCCTTTATTATGTGCTCTTTCAAGCACGCTGACCAAATATTGACGAATTTGGGCCTAGCGTTAGGTCAGCGTCATGCGATTTTAGGCTCGAGATGTCAATGAAAGCTCGACATTCGCTCCAACTTAGGTGCCAATTTTCAATCCAAGCTTGATTACTGGTTATACCTCATCGGAATAGCATATAGTATATAGCACATAGTAACGGTCATGACTGACTGTTAAATTTAAGTTAATTGAGACTTACATCTTAGGTAAAGATGACAATTTCGGCGAAATTACTACAATCCCTAAGATTTCTGGCTGGAGACTCCACTTTTTCTAAAGTTTGCAAAGAAAAACGAAGAGGAAATTCAGCACATTCCGCTCTAAGTCATGTGAAAAGCAGCAATTCGCCTAAAGACACCTATATACGAGTCTCGCTACAAGTATAGAAGATTTGTTGACAAGATTTTTGAGAAGTTACACTTATGTTAACGATTCATAGGTAACAAGTACAGGAAACAGAGGGAAAATAAAGTGAATGAGTGGTATGAATCATTATTTTATTTTATTATACTCACTACCCGCTACTTCCTAACATTGGTGCCACAACGGCCTCTTCAATGTGTTCTTAAAAAGTCTCTTATTCTAGCAGCTGACAGAGGACGAAGTACTCAAGCGAGGAAACAACTCAGTACAACTGCAAGTTACGTTATACTCACTACATCTCCTACATGATTAGCATGTACCAAAAATGTATGATTAATCCACGTTTTTCAGATCATTTCACTTCGACGGTGAATATTTCCGATTTCGACAACCAAATTGTGCGTGTTCCAAGCCGAATGTTAATCTTAATCATAAGTATTGTATGTTTCGAAGCTTTTTTTTTCAGAGTGACAACTTTGAGGTCCCGCTTCTCAGCACTATTGAGCCTGATATAGAACGGGTTCGGCCATTACCACCTCTCACTGCTGGAGGTGAATAGATTTCTATAACCCCGTTTCACTGCAGGATAGGTACAAAATTTCAACTCTCTCATTTAATAAGTGTTATTTTGCAGAGAAGAATGGGACACACTTAAAAAGGAAGCCTCTACATTTTGATTCAAGAATTCTACAAGTAAGTTAAAAAGAGTTATAACTGGTTCATTCGAGAAAGTGCCCACTAATTACTCCTACTAAATTAGAGGTTATGAATTGACACTGGTCACCTTTGTGCGTATATACGATGCAATACTCAAGCAGATTTTCAGAAACATCGCAGCAGAAAACCAGAAGGACCCCAGCAGAACGTTTTATGTTGCTTTCCTTCCGAACCACTCCCTACACAAATCCATTCTGCTGCGGTCCTTCCAAATCTGTTTACCTCTGCTTCTCTCGCTTGCTAACCATATGATCGAGATCTCTTTCTGCCGCGGTCCTTCCGACAGTTTGTCTGATTATGTGTCATACAAAGGAAAGCAGTGCAGAAAGAGCTGTGTAGGAACATAACGTTGCCATCAGGACGATTTATCTGACAGTCGTCCATGGTAGATGTTGTTACCAAATGAATAACCAAAGTAAATAGAATACTTGCTATTTGCCCCGACAGTGTAAAGCATAACAGACAAATTTCGATCGTTTTATTTTGTTCTGATTTAGGAAATTGTCGGCCACGGAGACCAGCTGTCACGAAGCAAGGGCTCCTTTATATATGTCCTTTTATTTAATCATGCTTACCGTTATTTGGTGTCCAACTGGTTGTGCAACACAGCTCACTTTCAAGTACGTGTGTTACTTCCTTATACATATCTTTCAGTAGAGAATGCGTTGGCAAACAGTGAGAGGAAAGGGTAAGAAATCAAAATATCATACACAAGCCTATTGTTGCCGTTATACTTGCTTCGCGGTCAAATTTCAGAGTTAGCCTTACTTAGTTCTTCACCCACTTTCAATTTATTACTCCAGGTTTAAAAAAAAAACTTTTCCATCCCGAAAATTTCCATGATTTCAGACCGTACACGAGCGACTATTGCTTGTTTCTCTATCAAAAGGAACGTGTAAAGAATTAATAGAGCAAGCGGAAAAGGTTAGCTCTGTGAGCGCTCGGCGAGGAATATAGGACTTCTTCGCTTTCCAGGGCAGTATTTTTAGGCAACATGTGTGGAAGCTGCTGTAAAGGGCTACGACGATCCAGCCGATTACGCTACTGACACCTTTGACGCCATAATGCTATTCCGCGCTCATCTCTCAACGCTGTTTGCAATGGTTAGTTTCTCAGAAGCTTCACTTTTTCGTGTTACAACTACAAATTATGTTTCCATATTTCTTTTGAATTACTCCCCAGTAATTGGACTCCAAAGAAACGTCATTAATCCTATCCTGCTTATTTCTAGACATATTTAGAAGTCTGTGAAAGTTGTGATGGTGGAAGCGGACGCAACATGGTTCCGAAATCCCCAGTCTCTGTTTGCTCGCGAATTTTTGAATGGTGAAAATGGGGTTGTGACTCCCTATAACGGCGGAATATCAATGGTGAGTTAGATTCCTCTGCAGAGCAATGCACAGTCCGATTCTTCTCATTTCTGGTTTAAAAAAATCAAGCATTTCATGTCAAAAATTCGCAGTTTTTTTTTGAAAAATACTGTAAATACTCATAAAACCAGGCTGGGACTAGTTACGTTATCTTGTAGGATCTGCTTCATTAAAAAATCAAGAAATTAGGAATCTAAGTCGTATGAGTCTTCGTGAAATTCTCCGTTTCAAGTTTATTATCATTAAATGGTTACATTGAGTTTACATCAATGGACCTTTTCTAGAACATTAGGTTCCGGGAACAGAACGTTGCTGTGTTGGACAAATTGTAATCCAGCCTTTAGATATTTTTCACAATTGTGAAACGCTGGCACTGCTTCACACAAAGAACCTTGAACTCAAAAGCACAAGCGCCCTTTCGACCTCTTTCACCAATACCGTTCTACAAACTCGATTGAACCCATCACTCCAACTAGTTTTTTAGCGTATTAGCCCCGCAAATCTGCTATTATAGGGTGCAATCAGAGCAATGAGCCCAATGGTCATTAGACCGACAAAAACAACGTGGAAGTTCCTTAGAGGACTCGCGCGAAGACTTGAACGGTCATCGGCACAGAATGACCAGGTAATTTACCTTTGTAAAGGGGTGCAGAATAGAAAATCTTGAAAAAAGGAATTTTACAGGCAGTCTATAATATCTTGTGCGCGGCAAGATACCTAGAACAACGGTGTGGGATGTTCTACTACGAGGATATTGCCGATGGCATATGGTATAATATATTGGAGGTTGATAGGTTTCTACACTAATTCACTAAAGAATAAACCTTTTCATGTTCGACGATAGCCTTCAAATGCGGTCCATGATTCGTCCTTATATTGTTAACAACAACTACATCATTGGAGGCCATTCAAAAGAGGAGCGCTTGGTGAGAGTTTTGGCCCCTTGTGTTGACCACAAAGGAAAACAGGCCCTTGTGTCATTCACAAAGAAAAACAAAGGCATATATCGAGTTCGTTCATGGTTATTTTTTGAGAGTAAATTCCATAATATATTATCATCATTAGGTCGTGAAGCCTACTGAAAATATTAGATTTTCTGGCTATGGTAAGTTTTTATTCCTAAAATTTATGATTCACCCCAATAAGTCCATCGCCTTTCTTTGGTGGTAGCGTTATTTTTTTCATCTTTGCACATAAAATTTGTGAACTCACATAACACAGATGCAAGAATCTATGACTGAACACAAATTTCAGAAGAAGTTCGGCTTGTGGTTTCTACACCAAAACGGCAGCTGCGACAGATCGGCAGTGGCGAGTACATTGTTAACGCGAAACTCTGCCATCAACATAAACAATCTTTTCTAGCTTTAGGAAAAGTTCCCAGATCAAAGCTCAGTATTATAATATTTCTTGATTCTAATTTGATTAAGCTTTCATGTGCTCAAACAATCATACGTCATCTTGTTTATGCTCCATGTTTATTCGAATTATTTGTTTGTTCGTTTCAAATTAATTAATCATTGTTACGCTACCTGGTCTATGGGTCTCTCCGTTCTTCTTTTTCTGTGCACATCTCCATTTTTTTAGAACTAACTAATGTATTATAATATTAATAATTTCCCCCAATCTCAACATGAAATCGAGCGTGTCGTATCTATAAATGATGCAATACCTAACTTCTAGATGAATAGATAGTGAACAAAATGGTGTTGTCGCTTACCTGAACCCAGCTTTCCTAGTCCCAAATCATCTCTACAATGTGGAAATGGGCTACGCGATTGCTCACGACTTCCTCGAGAACCCTGTTCGATTTGTCTACATCCGTGAACACTATAGACACGTACATATGAGTTTAGCAGAGAGAAAGTCAGATTTTCCTGAAAAGATTAGAAGCTCTAGCAGTAATAAACGGGGCTGAACACATATGCATTTCGTAACAAAAATTCCATTCTAAACCTTGTAGTTCACCTCAAATAGTAGATGTTTGCGTTTACGTACGTGATGAACGTCAAGTTATGCTTTCTACGTACTGCCAGCCAACTTTTTCCCGATTCTAGAGTGCTTTTGGAGCTTTTTTTTCTTTTCACTGCAACTCATGGGAAACGAAACAGCAATAAAATTTGCAGCAGAAGAGAACGATAGCTATCGATACACGTGAATTAGTGATCTGTTCTGCGCCTACTGTTTTTGTTCCTTCTGGTTCAATTATCACTCGTCCGTCAAAAAGATGTGAAAATTTTTCGAACAGAACCTGTTACTACCAGTAAAATCTGCCAGGATATTTTTAAAGAGCGTAGTACTGTGGAGGAAGTGTGGAGCAAGAAAACCTCTACCTCTCACGTTTCACTATGCGTATAACAATAACCAATCTAGCGTTAGTGTATGGAGATTAAATATCAATTATAATAATTGGATAGAGGTGGGTGATGTGAAATGGCAGCAAGAAGCTGTCAGTAGCTTTTCAGGAGGGAAAAAAATCAAAAAAAATACAGTAATCTGTTCAAATTAACCATCGGATTTTATCGTCGAGGTGACCACATACGACGATCATGGGCAAGCGGCTGCACGAGGCAAAGCATTTCCACCAGTCATTTCTACCCGATTACTGTTATCATTTTTGTCCTTAAAATGATAATAGTAAAGAGAAATCTTAGGAAATCATTACGATTACTGCTTTCAAACGGATGGCGAACAAATAGTTATAACCACAGCTGGGCAGAAAGTATATGTGATCAGATCTATTGGCAATGTCAATGGCAGGATAACCGAACAGTTTTCCTACTCTCCGTTTGTGAACAAACATCTTGAAATAAAACCAGTTTATATGGTTCTTTGAAACATATCTGAATAAATATCATAGTTTGTCACACACGATAATCGGTACTTCAGTAACTACAATAGAACTTCTTTAGAGCCTTGAAGGCAATATTGGGTGAGCGATGCTTGAGATTGGTGAGCAGTGCTCTCGTGACAGTACAAATATCGCTATAAAAATCTATGCATGAAATGCTGTACTGACTCAGGGCATAATTTCGAAAATGTCCATGAACGGAACAACTGGCGTACTGGTTGTCATTTCGACAAAAGCCGACGTGGACGTCGCCAAGATCCGCGCGTCCTCCGATGAAGTGCGGCAAGGCCTGCAGAAATTATCTTACGACACTATGTATGGTTTTAACATGAAGTTTTTGCCATTCACATCCTACATTCATTTATTCGTCAATACAAACATATCTGGGTAGCTAAGAGTGCAATGAACGAAAATATTTGAGCTGCTACTGGAATCTTTAGAGAGGACAATTTGGTTTCTTCGCAAAAGAAGCAGCTGTCCACGTAGGAACAGGTAGGAATTTAACCAGAGGGATACGAGCAAAGGCTAACTGGGACCCCCCTCCCCCTCCCTCTGAAATGTCGCTTATGAATCACGGTGAACGGTTCTCGACAATATCCAGAAAATTTCGGGCAATTTGTGCTTCGGCAGAAATGTTTGTGCTTTATTTTCTCTTATTTCCAACTTTTTTGCTCAAACTTCACCCTTAGTTCGTCGTAAAAATAGAAGATTGATAAAGTTTCTGCAACTTTCTTCTGAAATCGAACGTTTTTATGACACGACTTCCAACCACTGCTATCACCAAGACGTTCAAGATAATTTGCCTAAGTGGAAAAATCACCAACATAGAACTTTCTAGTTGTTGTTGAATGTTTTAAAGATCAAAATTTAAGCATTATCTACTATATAGCGCTCTTGATTAGAGGGCGGGCTTAGAGCAATTAATGAAAGTAGTGAAGTCATGGAAGGCCGGAAAGTTGAGAGGACGTGTGTTGCACAATTGGATAGGGAATGGATTGGCAAACAAGAATATGTTCGCAATTTCTCGAAGCATTCAGCTGAAGGAATGTAGATCGGAATTCCTCGCAAATCCTGCGAGTTTCGCGTAACTTTGCAGTTCCTAGAGTTCGTGCTGTGCTCTGGGTATCATCAGCACTATCCACTGTTGCTGTCAATTTAGGTTTTTTTAAATGCAGTCCCCTGTCCATAAGACAACAAATTTTTAAAGAGAATGCACAAAAAGACATAGCAAAATCACAGCTTACTGGTGTGTCGCCCATGAGTCTGGCGTCTTCTCAATGCTTGAGAGTGGAAGTGTTGGTGAGTGTGGTGGTGATGGCGATTGCGTAAACTGCTTAGCAATCCAAATGGGATGACTGCAAAGGTAAACTAAGCCTTCTCATATGAGTCATTGTTAGCACTTGTATTTTTCAACTTGATTACGGGTATTAAATATGTATATTTATCCACAGAAAAGAAAACACAGCGGGTGTATATCCGCTTCCCCAGCGGCCTTCATTCACTCTGCTATTCAATAAGACCAACACTGACACTCGTGTTCTTCCCTTGGTGCAAAAGCAGTATTTTAGTCAGAGATAGCACGAATCATTTAATGAGCTGATTCTGGACCACATTCTTCTGGTCGAATCCACGGATATGTTCTTTTTTTGGATGGCAGAATATCCAATCTCCGTCAACACATCCGTTTGAGCATGTTTATGCTACTGAATGAAATATATTGAATAAGAGCTCTAGAAGACATCCTTCAAACACCACTTGGGAATTTGCTCTGCATGTTACCCAGAGATTTTATACCCTCTTGACAAGTGGTCCCATCATTGTAGGGGTAGATGCTCGCGAAAAGAAAGGACTCTTGTTCGAAAAAAAAAATAATTTGTGAAAAGAAAGAAAATTCTGCGGAAGAGAAAATGGACAGAAAAAATCGCAACTTTGCCTCTCAGTCATTGTCGCAGGAGTACATGTTAGAAATCGAATGCTTCACCCTGCGAAACCTAATTCCCTGGAGGAAACAGTTCAGAATTAGAGGAAGGAGCTCGTCACCAGATCAGCTGACTGGAGAAACCTTCGTCTAGGCTTCGCTTTAGGAGGTCAATTGATGTTCTGATAACGAAAGTCGTACTTGTTTTACACAGCAGCAGCCCCCTTCTTGTAAAGCTATGGCAAGATTACAGCAGGAGAACAAGTAAAAAATGTCACCTTTGGCAAGCTAATAGCTAATAAGATAGCGAAATAATGCTGCTAAGACTGCTTCACTTTTTGTGCCTCAAAATTTGCTTCCTGGTTGATTCATTGGGGTTATTCAAGGTGATGAACACGAATAACGAATCCAGTTTTTCCCATACCGCCATTCAGCTAAGCTGCAGCTACAGCCGCTGCCATTTTCCCTTAGACACTTGTTTCATACTTCTGCAAATATTCCATCGTAGTCCTACAAGAACGAGGCTACGGTTCAAAACGGAGACCATTTTCGAGACATCGGAAAAAAATTCTTAAGCTAGGTGATCCGATGACGAGTAACCCATGAATCTATGAGGTCTGTTCTCTAGAAGGCAGTCGATAACTCACGGAAATCTGTTCCCATACTCTTTTCATATTCGGTTTGTGGATAGTTAGCAATAATTACTGTGGATGAATGCAGGAAGACAATGTTTATGTCTGTGGTGTGTATTTTAGTGAAAGTTACTCACAAAACTCGCAGCTGAATCCAAAAATAGCATGAGTAACGTAGTTGAGTGCGGTCAGGATGATAATGGTGGCACGTAACATAACCAAACTCTGAGGAATGCTAGAATGAACAAAAAATCAGATAGGCTTAAGAATGTCGTAAAAAGAAGGAAAATAAAAGTAAAGAAGATAAACCGACCGAAAAAAGGAAGCACATATGCGGACTGTCAGGTTCTCGGCGCGCCGAGAACCCTGTGACCGCGAATGTGTAGGTCACCGGAAATAATCATTCTGTATTTTGTATGCCTTCAAGCTTTTAAAATTTATTTCACTCCAAATTAGAAATCTAACAAAACAAATGGCTTCTGTGCATAAAGCGTAATTGTGCGAAGGGTACTAGAAATCGAAGTTTACAAGGAGATTCACGACAAGTAGATCACGAAGCGCAGGATGTCAATCAATGTTGCGAATGTGCGCGGGAATCACGTGATGTGGGCAGGCGTTCAGGTGTTCTTTCATCTTCCCTTTCCCCATGTCATCTTTCTCTTTTTCTAATCTGTTTCTATGTAGAGCATACCAAACATAGAAATTGCCCAAGTTTACTATGTGAGTCGTAAAAAAAACTAGATCTAATCATGTTTGAGTTCGAAAAACTCCTTTCGGAAGCTCACAAGCGCAATGGGAGTATTTGTGTCCATTTGTGTTCTCAGTTTCTCTTATGCACTGCATTGTTCATCAAAATTAAAGATTTTAAACTTTATTTAGGGAAGGTCTGGATTGAAGCTCATAAGGTTTTTTTTGAACTAGTACTGTGGCAAAAGCAATATTACGCTTAAATTTCCCTTGCAAATAGACTTTTTTTCATACCCTTCCGAGAGTTAAAGCGGATCACTCGTTGTAGTTGCCAGCATAAAGGGTGCAACCAGGCTTATCCCTAGAACGATGCGCAGACGCCATCTCAAATCAACTTCACCTCTGTCGGTGAAACTCTGTATAATACACGTTCAAACATTCGTCTTGATTGTGCCCTCGGTGGTCATTTTGGTCGTTATTCCGTTGATAGAGTCCTGCTCACCATTAGTAAGGTCTCGATGTTGTCACTCTTCTTGATATTTCATTTTTGGTAACGACTCTAATTCCGCTGGTGACAATACTCAAACAAAAGGCGTCGGACCTTTATGTAGCCTAGAAGAGAAGTGCTTTTTCAGAAGAGAATGAAGTTAGCATTTTTTCCCTTGTATGTACGTATAGCCTGGTGTGCTGAGTGTCAGTTAACTGTGATAAGTGTTATTGAAAGATTAGGTTTTGCATTCTTTCAACGTACGCATCCTTGTTCACCGTTCAATGATTTTGCCTGCCTTGTCCTTTTCTTTTTTCCTCTCCTCTATTAAGTTGTAGTGTTCCGAAAATGTTCACAGTTTTTGAAATTTGATAACTGGGAATGGATGGAAAGGGACGTGAGCTGATTCAATTTAACATATACGTACCTGAAGGCAAAGGTGTTCTTTATGCTCCTCGTCATTGAAAAGGACAGATAACGGATGTGGTTTCAATGGGAGTGCATGCAGTTCACTGTATTCTTCAGATTTTGGCAATTGTTGGAAAGTGACTATGTTAAACCGTTGGATTAGGTTCATTATTTAACTTCTTCTGCTCAGATCGATGAAGCAGAGGGATGTATGTAGATCGCCGGTAAACACAATATATTTGTTGAACTGTTTGAGGACCTGCTGTGTGCTGATGCCCATGACCTTTGTCTTGGGTACTTTTAACCTCAAGATGGATGATATTTAAAACCATTTGTTGCTTGCACTACTCACTGTCAAGTTGGTAACTTTTCTCCAGTTCAGATAAGACCAATTCAGATGAGATATTCCAATTTGGATAGAGTCGTAAATCCGCATTTGTGCTTCTACACAACGTGAGACTCGGTGAAATATCTACATTTTGACCAAATTAGTTTATTTGGCAGACCTGCTGCAAAATAAACTGCTGGAGATGCTCTATACATAGTTGTTTGTCATAGAGCCCAATTCCGAATCAGAGACTTTTTGTTGACATATTCCATCAAATCAACTTGTAAGTAACTCAAACGCTTGATTACTGCCTACTTCAGAACTCGCCCACATTTCTGCTTGTTCTTGATCAACTTTTTAGTAATCTTTGCAGGCTCCTCCTGCTCATTCCTCGAGCACCCCTCCAGCAGAGAGGCCACTTATTTGCTGCTTCATCTTGATGCTTTAGATGTTCTCCAAACCAACATTTATTTGGAGTGCCAGTGAAGAGCTGCTCTTCATCATTCTTCTCGTTCAAAGCCTTCGAATCCTCCGTTCTCACTGCCGTACGCTCTGCCGAAGCCGTTGTTGCGTCTACCACCAAAATACCAGCGTGGTCGAACAACTGAAACGAAAGGGATTGACAGCGAAGGAGGAGCTTTATATAATCAAAGTTTCTGATCGAATGCCGAAGAGTCGTGAAAACTCACATCCCCATCCGATCTCGCTTCCAACAACGCAAGCGACGAGAACGACCAGCAGAAACAGGAGCACGACACGTTGCATGACTAAGTCCTAGAAATGGCTGATTTTTAAGTGTTCCAGGAATCCAGCGGCTTTTTTTTATTGCGGCTATTTCTTCAAAATATGGACAGTCACGACATCATATGAATGGAAATAGAGAGAAAGGGAACAATAGTCGAGCGAGCACAAGTCATACGAAGTGAGTCCTAGCAGGTGAGATTAAATTAGTTCTTAATTAGCGTGGTTCTCCTAATTATGGGGTACAAGAAGGTTTAATACTTTCAATTCTGCTTCATAAATGGGTAAAATCCCTAAAATCGCCTGTCTTCAACTTCCTTCTGCTCTTAAAAAATTCAATTTTGGTTAATGGGCCAAGTAATTAGTATTGAAAAAGCTTCGGTTTTCAGTATTCAGGCTGAGCTTTCCCTCTTTTAGCGGAAACCGGTTTTTTGTTGCTCTTTTCGTATTCGTATCCAAACGGTCCCGCTTTACTAGCGGTGATGCAGAATAATGACCCATTCTCGCATGATTCGCTCCAGCAGACAAATGCGATGTCAAAACTGCTCCACTATTCAAATTAATTGG